>QRFJ01004468.1:85000-265000 GCA_006176705.1 Cocos nucifera
CAGAAGTATACTTGCAAAAGAGATGGCGCATCAGTTCTACGAATGCAATACACGTATCAAAAAGCTATTATTGAAATTGATATATATATTATATTAAAAAAAATAGTGATATATGGAATCATGATAAAATGTCTAAGGTATGATATTGGGATTTTTTAACTTTTTTGAATAGTTATATTTGCCAAGCCACGAGTTAATACATAAAATATGAAAGCATGGACCGAGCAAATGAATTCTTCTCGTGAGATATTGTACTTTCAAAATTACAGGCAATCACCTTTATTATTAAAGCCCACCTCGAAGAATAAATCATAGGCAACATAATTGATAATTTGCTTGCAATGGATGGCAAAAGAAGATTGAATTGTTATATATTGATATAAGAAATAAATTATAAGTACAGTCAATATAACAACTTGGAGCCGTTTTTGTTATATTTGATATAATATTTGCTCAAAATGTCATGAATTTTGTTCTAGGTATAAGCTGCTTTTTAAGATTGTTGATGAAGCAGGAGAATTATGGACCTGAACATGTAAAAGACTTGTTAGACTATTGACAATCTCCGACATCTCAAAATATGTCTATCATTTTTTCCTCTACATAACATGCATGGTATATATCATTATGCTAACATTGTTTTCACAAGAAACAGATATGTCTACACATAGGTCATGTGTTCAAGCATGTTTTGCCAACAACCATATATTCAACACTAAAACTATTGTTAATGAGATTCAACGGCAAAAAGAAATTATCTTTGTGTTTCCTTTAAGGAACATGTTGAATAGTAAAAACCGAGGTAAGAATAATTAATAAAATAATATAATACACTCCGGCAAGTCATCTCTAGATACAATAGATGTAAAAAGATCCAAGTCTGAATCACTTCATGTCATTGATGGAGAAATTTATTTCTTGAGCTTACAAATATATGCATACTATTTATAGTTTTTAATATCATTTAACAACAATATTAAGATTTAATAATTGTAATATATTCAGACTTGTTTAAAAGCCTATATAAACTTTATATTACTTACTGGTATTTGCTTCATATAGATAAATTTTGCGGTACACCATTTGTAATAGCATTTACATGCATATATTTCCGGTTTCATCCAATGGAAGAATGGCTGTTAAATATAAATATACTATTCAATAATTGCTTAAAACAAGTAACCTATATACATATCCTTGAATGTGGTTACATACAACCATACATTTATTTTTTTTGTTTGAGTTCAAACATGACTGCATATTAGGGTAGCCCTATTGCTCAATGTTTGAAATAATACACATGCTAGGTTTGAAATATTTTAATTTTTTAATATTTTTATTTTTTTATAGAATCACCTGATTAAGGTTAATTATAATTTATTTTATTCAATCTTTTGTTAAGAAAGAACTTGTTTAATAATTATAACAATGGATGTGAAATAGGAGCATTATATAAAAAAAGAGTAATTAAGCATAAAGGAGTGCCACCATTGTCCTGCCATTAAAAATCTACAACTTAATTAACGGACATATCAAGTCTCAATGTCAGAGACAATCAATTATCCGTGATGTGACCCAATGCCAACTTGTCAAAGTCCAACCTAGAAGTTTCCATCCATTACCCTCGATGTTGCGATCATTTATTTATTGTCATGGCACAAGGTAAGAATGGCACAAGAAGGCAAGCAGTCGAAAAAAACCATTCACATAGCGTGGAGAGCCAGTTTTCTGGTTGGGAACCCGAGAGTGGCTTTCGCCATTGTAAGCCCTCAATCTATGGAAGATCCTTCAGCAACTTAGCACTCGTCTCGTCCGTTCTCTCAAGATTCTCTACATTGACTCACAAGTCAATGCAAGACGGTTTCAGCTTTCTTTTCTTTAATGCAGATGGGATCTTCCCACGTGAAATCTTTAACCTTTCAATATATGGTGCTCTTAATCAACGCCCACTTGTTCACGCTCATAGTACTAAAGTATGATGAAAACAAAATAATCCAACCAATAGAGAGGTTTCATCCTGGCTGAAGTAACCATGCATGACAGCTAAAGAAATAAACCAGATTGGAGCTCAGTTGGAGAAAGAGATGTAGATGGGGATCACACACTCAGCCCTAAAACTTCCCCACTTTATCTTGGTTTAAGAGAAGCTACCAAGAAAGAGTCGCCATCCCCTCACCATCAGCTCAGAGTACTGCGAACGAGCCCTGGGGGCATTGAGCTCCATTAATTTGGTCAGTTGAGAGAAGCTCATGTGCTATTGAAGATTGAATGGTAGGAATCATCAAGTGCAAAAAAGGAGCACTGGACACGTCATTGACAGTGAACCAGAGTCCTGCCTTTTGGGGAATTTTAGTTGAAGATTTATGGACGGAATCAGAAGGTCATGCGGGAAGCGGCCAAGATCCTGCAGCCCTGCCTTTAAAGCAGTATTATTTTACGAATGCCGACCGGCCCCGTTTGCCAACACTCATGCCGTAATTGGCTAGAAAAGTTGGGCCCGCGCTTTGTGGTCTTCTTGTTACCAATCACGATCTGACACGTGGGCTTTGGTCCAAGAACACCTAGATCCTGTTCTGCCTCTCCGTTCGGTGGAGGGTGCTTTCAGAAGCCTTTTTTTTTTTTTTTTTTGATGAATTGGAGTGTAGTGGGTTCAACCGTCTACTCACCAAGGCAGTTTGGAGGAAGTAGTTATGCGTCAGTGTTAAATTCGCTGGGCCATGGAAGTTGATTTGGAGGAATTGGTGTGGGAGACCAATGGTGCAAGGGGGATAATAAATGTGCTAGCCTGGATTGCCAAACGATGCAGTTAATCAAATTAAGGTTGGTGGAAAGAATTTGCCCCAATAAAGGACCAGTTAATATAAACTTTGATGTTGATGTGGTTGGTCGAGGTTTTAAGACTTGCTAGAACTAGTCGGTGGAATAAGCGCTGCTTGAGATGGTGGCTGCATGCACGTGAGAAGTAGCATGGACGGTTGATACATGAATCTTCCGCACTCACTGTGTTTTTCCAAGAGAGCAGCAAATGAATGCTGTGTTTAAGTTGGAGATAATTTAATGATCGGGGATAATATGTCCTTTCTCAATTGTCATACCCTTCTACTTACTTATAAGATGAATGCTCTTTTAAGTTGGAGATAGTTTAAAGAATAGCTCAACATTTTTTTTGATGTGAACAGGAAGTAGCAGAGCTACCCCGGCTTTACTCAAAGCAGAAATTACAATCTCTGAACCAGAGTCCAACAGAGCGATTGGAGCTCTGTTCAAGGCCCAAAACAGAGTTCAGCAAACAAACTTCAGACAGAAAAAGTACAGAAAAGAGAGAGAGAGAGAGCAAACTTTAAAACCAACACGAGGCAAAGCAAGAGACTGCAGCTTGATTCAAAGTTCTTGATGTTGGGCCTGAAACTTAGAAGAGCCCATCTGTCTCCATTCAAGAAAATCTTGAAGCAATTCCTGCAGAACCAAGAACACTGAATTCTTTTTATAAAGAAAAGAAAATGTGTGAAAAGAAAAATGTATGGGCTGATCGACCATGAACGTTCTGTATGAAAAGAAAAAACCCTTTACATACCTCAAATCCAGCCATGAGTCGCATCCAAAATAGAAGTCAATGCATGCATTAATGATGCTAGGGTGACGGATGAATAAACGAGTGAATGAATGAAAAATCTAAACAGAAAAAGAGAGGAAGAAAAAAGAGAACATTCGACATGCAGCTAAACCCATTTCAATGGTAGAATATGACCAGATAATTATTTTTCCATAGATATCAGGATCTTGATGTAGAAGGCTGACCCAGGTGTTAGGTAAGTTCATAAAGATGATTCTAGCAGTTATAAAGATTTAAGCTGTCTAAATCTCAAACGAATGACCCAGCAATTGTAGTCATTAAAATGAGTCATCAACTAAATGTATGTATTTACCACTAGATCATCAACTCTTGGACATACTTCGCCTGGTCTAGATGAGAGAATGCCATGGGGGAAAGACCTACATGAAACAAGTGGAAAATTAAAAGTCCGGCAATTTTTTTATGGAAGTAGATAACTAGATCCAAAATTATAGTTTCTTGTCTCATAAGAAGAATTGTTATAATCCAGAGTGCTCCATGGCTTGTCAAAGGGCTGAGTTGGCTGGTGAAGAATTCACCATGAATTGGAGAGAGAACTCACTTCTGCTTCTAAAATTACTCAAAATGGAGACTGGCATTTGGCACTACTTCCACAAGCGTGTTTGAGACTCTTTGGGACTTGACGCCTACCAGACCAACGTGCAATTCAGGGCAGGGCAAGTTCACCTGGAAAATCGAGGGCGAGGATTACTTTTCTCATCAAAAGGAAGTCTAGGACTACCTCAAGCTACTTAGAGGGGAGATGTATGTATGTCCAGGTTTATGGGGTAATTTGGCCACTCCGAAGCATGAGTTTGCTATTTGGAGAGCTGTGTATGGAAAGTGGTTCATCAGGACTTGCTATAATATAGGAGAGGAGAGCTTGCTTTGTGTAATATGCTGAACGAGGGTAAGTTTATTTATCATTTGCTCTCCTCTTGTTTATATGCTGCATGGCTATGGAAAGTAATGCTCCTCAAGTATGCTATGATTAGTTCTCATGTACACCAAAATGAAGAAGCTAGGGCTATTCGCATGCTTTTCTTACAAAAGATCAGTCATTCGGCAGGTCGTACGTCTGGTTCTGTATGGCTTGTTTTGGCTCATTTGGGGCAAGTGGAATGCAGGTATGCGCAAGGCACTTGTGCTTTAGACAGCAAGATTCAGATTGACAAAGATTAAGTGGCTCTTTCGATCAAAGGGAAATTTGAAGTTTATTTGAGATTGAGGAACTGGATGCCCTTCTTGATTGTATGGAGGTGATAAAAACTCTTGGTTGTCAGGAGAAAATTATGCCAAATTGGTTTGTTGTGATTTTTTCTTTTTAAGGAATCTTATTGTTTCCCCTTATAAGTGGGATCCATTCTTATGGTATACCATAATAATTGAGGTCTTTTTATGCAAATCCATCAATATGAAATCTGTGGTTACTCAAGTAGGAGGTGAATCCTTCTCTGATGGGAAATAAAATAAAAAAAATAAAATACTTTCTCCATGGTGTCCTACTAAGAAAGGAAGGAGTTGTCTTCCAAAGATCTTGACAAAGGTTGGAGCAAGGGGAAGAAAGAAGAAATCAAGGTATTTATCATCAGATTTGTGAAGTTCATCCACAACATCAACATTAGTTCAAGCTTTTGATAAGGATTTCTTAGAAGGAATTAAGGGCATTTTCAAAGATTATTTAAAAGGCATCAAGTAGATCATTGGTGAGATCTTTCCATCATTTATTGTTATCCATCTTTCTCCTTGGTGATGTATTATTGTACAAACCAAAAGTGTTGACTCTAGATGTAATGATCCTCTATTTTTTTTTAGAGAAGAACAAATAAGTTAAGATCCCCAAATTATTGATAATGAACTATTTGGAAGAGGGCTTGGAGGCCTTGTGGTTTTTTCCTTTCACATTGGATAGATGTTACACATAAAAAATCTTACGTCTTTTTTGTTTATTGAATTATCTGCTTGATTTTCTTGGAGTTTATCATATTATTTACGCATATAGGAAAAGAGGATATTGCTTTCGCAATTGGGTCATCTTTTTTCAATAAAATGGTATCATAGATAGATTGATTCTTGGTACAATATGAATATGGATGCAAGCAGTAGTCGTATGGTTAGAAGTCAAGGATAGAAGATCTCTTATTTTGTGAGGATTTGGGTGCTCTATTGCAAATTGATTAAGCAAAACCCAAGTACATGAGTCAAGAAGAATGAAAGAAGTTTAATCGAAAGATCATGGGTTTCATACAACAATGGCTAGATGACTCGTTGTTCCACCATGTCTCTAATGAGAGTTCTACACTCTCTTTGATAGAAGCTAGAGTCTTTATGAGAGAAAAACAGCTGGGAATAAGGCTTTTTGGATAAGAAAGTTGATCGATTTAAAATATAAAGAAGGGATCTCCATTATCGAGCATCTCAATGAAATGCAAAGCATTGTTAATCAACTCTTTTCTATGAAAATAGCTCTTGATTGTGAATTGTAGGCTTTGCTACTTTCTAGTTCATTGCCAGAAAGTTGGGAGACTTTCATGGTCTCTCTTAGCAACTCTACTCTAGAAGATGTCATGACCATAAGCCAAGTGACTGCAAGCATGTTGAACAAAGAAACAAGAAGAAAAGTCTTGGGTGACTTCTTATTTAGAAGCTCTTGTTATGTAAAATTGGGAGACAAAAGTTGGAATCCTTAAGGTTGCGAGAGGTCCAAAAACAAACCAAAATCAAGGAAGGAGCTCACTTTTTTTCATTGCTATAAACCAGGATGTATGAAGAAAGAATGTTACTACTTTAAGAGGGAACAAAAGAAAGAGATGGACAAAAAAAGTTTGAAGCCAGGAACTCCACCACTGCTATGGTTGAAGGTGATATGATCATACTCTCTTTATGCAAGGATGTTGCCTAGCTATGCAACCCAAGAGGAGGAGAGGGGATGAATTAAATTTTTAAAATTTTTAAAGCTAATTTAGAATTATAAAAATTATGTGATGATAAGCAAGTAATATGTAGTTGATGATTTAAGTGAAGTGAAGAGATAAATAGTAAGTATGCAAGAAAATAAGAAAATGAAGATAGAAAGTAAGAAAGCACACCACAAACAATCAAGATTTATAATAGTTCGGTGCCAACCATGCACCTACATCCACTTCCCAAGCTCTTACTTGAAAATTCAAATTCACTATCCATATTCAAACTGAATACAACGTCGAAACCCTCCGATCCTAGATATCCTAAGCTAGAATACTTATTTTTTTAGTACAAACTAATCTAATACAATCGGATTCAAGATTTGGATCAACCTTTTCAAATTTTGAAATCCTTCAAAACTTAAATTAAAATAATAAAGCAGAGTATGAGATTTAATAATAATGAAATACATGGTTATCCCCTTTAATAAGCAAATTAAACTTTAAAAATACTTTATACAACTAAGAAAGAAACTTTTTTGATTTTTTTTAAGATTGTTGAAGACTTGAATGAGTTTTTAAGGGATGGATGAACTTGAAATGAATGCTTCTTTTGTTTGAAGAGGGCTTTTGCTAGGATTGAATTGAATGCTTGATTTCTCTTATATTTTTTTACCTTTTGAAAGCCTTTATATCCTCAATGAGTGCTAGAGAGTAAACTAGACAAGTTTTGGAGTTGTTGGAGTTTCTTAAATGTATATTAAATGTGGCCAAAATACACTGAAAACTAGCTGTTGCAGAGTTTTTCCATCGTAGGGGTCGACCTCTGTGGCATAGAACAGAAAAATCAGCATTCTATATTTTTGACTTTTAGAATAGTAGAGATCGACCCTGAGGTCGACTTCTAGTATAGGAGTCGACCTCAGGATCGTCCTCTTTGAGCATGCTGGTCAAAAATCAGCATGCTAGTCAGCTCTTTTTGGTAGGGATCGACCTAGGGGTCGATCCTTTTGTTCAAACCTATTTTTCTTCCAAATTTTGCATCCAAAAATCATAAGGCTGCCTCCAAAAGATTAGAAATATTTTATACTTATTCTTGAGGCTTCCGAAATAGATTTTCTTGATCTCCAACTTCATAGAATTATGATTTTGCCTCTTTTAAGCTTTCTTTAATAAACTTGAAATTTCTTATGAAACATGAAATACACAATAGATCTTTTTCTAAGCCATAATTATTAGTAATTTTCTTAAATATTTTATAATCATCAAGACCAGTTCTTGGAGCAATAATCTTTCTCTTTTTGATGAAGACAAAATACTTGAGCATAAGAGAAAATATAACATGTATGAAGCATTGATTAAGAATTTCAAATTTACAAAGATACGTCACTTGAACATTATAGCCAATCATTTGAATAAATTACATCATGAGTAATTTGAAGATTGCTTATAAGATTATTTTCTTTGATAATTTTGCTTATTGTCCAATTCTATTTCTCTACTTTCTCTTTTTGACATCATCAATTGTGATCTTAAAAATTTTTAAGAATGGAAAAAAGCTCCCCCTTACTTTATTCCCTATATTTTGCTATTGAAATATGAGTTTATCAAAAATACATATAGCAATCGTATATAACATTACAATTTGCTCACATATAAGACATTGCTCATAGCACACTATAACAAAAATCATAGCATTTCAATTGATACCTTTCATAAGAATTGATTGAAACAACATTCATAAAAATTAAGAGCATATATATTCAAAATATAACAGAAGTCATAAAAAGTGAAAATACAAGTAGTCAGAACATAATGCTAAAATACTAAAGTGTCATGGATAACCAAAGTAGTGAGTCATAAGTGATAGGTCATCAATACATATAAAAATCATGGATAATCAAAAATACAACCATCCATGAGACAATCAACTAAAGAGTACAAAGACCATAAGTTATATCCTAAAAATATAAGTTTGACAAGACTAACTCTAAAGATAAAATCTGCCAGAATCACTAGAGTTAGAATCTACATCAGAATTAGAGGTATCATGTGAAAAGTCGGAAGCAAGGCCACGAGAATAACTACAGCTACGTCTGCCTCAATCTCGAAAAGAGAAACTGGCATGAACAGGAGTAGCACGAACAGGAGGACGAGAAGGTCCGACAGTAAAAAAAGATGAGGTCTGAAATAGGAGGATAAGTCTAATGGTATCCAGTTGGCCCACTGCTCTTGATAAAGACTGCATGAGAGAACCAATCATAGTAGAGACAACACCACTGGATCTCTTGATCTCATCTCTCGAGGATTTGATCTCAGCCTCCAAGGCACGACGAAGACTGTCATCTTTAGTAGACAAAGCAAAAATCGGAGGAATAAACTCACTCGACTAAGGAATTTCTAATCCCATCATCTGCCTCTAAAGATCCAAAACTCTCTCAATCAATCTCAGAACAAAATCCTCAAGCTCCTAAAAACAAGTAGACAAAATGGAGAGCATCTAAAAGATGTGTGAACCATCGACTGATCAGGTAGGGGATCATCCTGAAATCTCTCCCCCTGAGCAAAACTAGAGGTGTCCCTGCTGGCAAGTAAAATAGTGGCAACCTATTGAGAAATTGCCTGGAGCTGATCATTTGCAAGCCTAACAATAGTGGGATCTGCTCTACTTTGAGACTAAGACAAAGGAGTATCTCTCCTTACAGACTCTGAAGGACCTGCTTTGTGATCTGATACAAACTAAATGTCTGATGAGGCTTTACGATCATGGAAAGATAAAGATGATCTTTCCTCCTTTGGTCTATCCTCCTCTAGTCTAACCTCCTCCTTCTCAGCTCTCTTCAACCAACCGCTATCATTTTTTAAAAAATCCATTCTATGTAGGGTATGATGGTTGATGGTGTCTGTGTGGAATAGTCTAAAGATGGCCTCCCCCTCAAAGCTAACACCAAACCTCTTAAATACCAAAGTGAGGGCCATACCACAAGGTAAATGTGCCTTAGATCTATTCAAAGTCTCCCTCATGTCTTCAATCATAAGAACGGAAAGGTTCAAGGGGGTCTCAGAAATCACATGAAACATAATACAGATGTCCCTACCAGATACAAAGTCATGTCTACCACTCTTCGAAACAAACAACTTAGTGATCATATGGTGTAGGAGCCTCATTTCTACAGAGAGAAGTTTAGCCTCTAATTTGTTTAGGCTTCTTACAAATCCACTTCCTAATATAACTCAAAGTCCATCTTTCTTATTTGCAAGATCCATTTCAGTATATCCTTCACATGATAAATGCAAAATCTTTCCTAAATAAACTGGATTAAGCATAATTTCAACATCCTTCACCATAGATTTTACTGTTCTATTGGAATAACTTAAATTCAAGTAAAATTTTCTTACTAAATCAACATAGGTAGCCTCTTTAACTAACAATAAAATTTCCAGCCCTGTTTCTTGATTTTTGAACCTACTGTGAACCATTCTTTCTCAAAACATCTAAAATCAATATTCTTACTGGGCCCTACCTTTCGGTCTGAGAGGGGTACCTTGCTCAGGCTAAGAGGAGATGGTGAAGGGGCAAGAACTGGGCTAGGAGCAGGAGTTGGAGTCGGTGAAGATGCTGGAGCCATCCTTTTTCTTCTTTCTTCTTCCTCCAAGCCGTGGGTTGATTTTCTTCATTGAGGGAGCTTCATTTTTGGGGCCATTTTGAGCGAAAGAGAGCTTGAATCTGACAAAGAAGCTTGGGAGGAGGTTGAATGGATAGGATTTTGAGAGATAGAAGGAAGATTTATGGAGTGGCCGATGGTGGGAGGTGTCAGTTTTGAGGTTAGGGTTTGTTTGAAACCTAGAATCCATCCAAAAAAGAAAGAAAAAGGAGAGGATTTGGACTCTCTTAGGGGTGATTTAGGTGGGAGATGATGAACACTTGGAGATTTTAGGTGGGTTTTTGTCGTTGAGGAAAGGGGAAGAAGGTTCAGTTGTGAGACAGACGGATGGGAAGAAGAAGAGGGTCGGCCTCTTTCGGCTGAAGAGATGAAGTTCTTTCCAAAATAAGGTTGCCCAAATGTTTTAATAAAAATTACCAAAATGCCCTAGGATTGGCCTTAGGGATGACCCATGGCACAGAAAAAATCAATAAAATAAGAAAAAAATTTGAAAAAAATTTAGGATTAAGAGGAAGGATTCCACTCATAAGATTGCTCATAAGAAGAGTAGATTTGAGCTTTTAATGATAAAAAAATGAGGGGTGAGCTCAAGGTTTATTTCAAAAAAATTAAGACAAAAAGAACTTGGAATTAGAATAATACTTAAGCTGATGGATCGAGGATTCCTAGTTCTCTCCTAATCTCATAAAATCTATCCTCACTTAAGATCTTAGTAAAAATATCAGTTAATTATTTTTCAGTACAAACATAATCAAGAATTATATCATTGTTTTGGACATGTTCTCTTATGAAATAATGTCTTATCTCTATATGTTTTGATCTTGAGTATTGTATAAAATTTTTTGTCAGATTTATGAAACTAGTATTATCACATCTTATAAAAGTTTTATTAAGTTTGATGCCAAAGTCCTCTAGTTATTGTTTAATCCACAAGATTTATGCACAACAATTTTCAGCTACAATATATTCGACCTCAGCCATAGATAATGCCACTAAATTTTGCTTCTTGCTAAACTATAAGATTAAGTTAACTCTTAGAAATTTGCTAGTTCTACTATGCTTTGTTTGTCTAATCTATATCTAGCAAAGTCTACATCCGAGTATCCTATTAGGTTAATTGATGAGTTCTTAGAAAATCATAATCCTAAGATTTGAGTTTTTTTTAGATATTTAAGTATTCTTTTAACAGCATTTAAATGTGATTCTTTTTTATTAGATTGAAAATAAGCATATAAAAAAATACTAAACATGATATCTGATCTACTGATAGTAACATATAATAAAGAACCAATCATACCTCTATAAAATTTTAAATCAATACTTTTACCTTCTTTATCCTTGTTAAGCTTGCATGATGGGCTCATGAGGATACCAATAGCTTTGGAGCTCTCCATCCCAAAATTTTTTAGTAGCTCTCTTATGCACTTGCTTTGGTTGATAGAGATTTCTTTGTTTGTTTGTTTGATTTGAAGTCTGAAAAAGAATGTAAGCTCACCCATCATGCTCATCTCGAACTTTTCCTACATGAGCTTAGCAAAGTCTTGACATAGAGTTTCATTAGTAGACCTAAATATGATATCATCAACATATATTTGTATTACTAGAATATCATTATGATTTCTTTTAATGAAAAAGGTAGTATCAACATTTTCTCTTAAAAAATCATGATTAAGGAAAAACTTACTTAACCTTTCATACCAAGCTCTAGGTGCTTGTTTTAGTCCATATAGAGCTTTATTCAATTTGAAAACATGATTTGAAAAGGCATGATTTTCAAAACTAGGAGATTGTTCTACATATACTTCTTCGGTAATATATCTATTTAGAAAAGTATTTTTAATATTCATTTGAAATAACTTAAAGTTCATAAAGTAAGCATAAGTAAGTAAAAGTCTAATGGCTTCTAATCTAGCAATTGATATAAATATTTTATCAAAATCAATTTTTTCTTCTTGATTATATCTCTTTTCTACCAAGCTTGCTTTATTTCTAACTACATTTTCATTTTCATTCAATTTATTTCTATATACCTATTTTGTACTAATTATAGGATGATTTTAGATCTTGATACTAAGGTCCATACATTATTTCTTTTAAATTGATTAAGCTTTTCTTGCATTATATTAATCCAATTATAGTCCTTTTCAGCTTCACCTATGGTTTTAGGTTCAAAATGTGAAACAAATACAAAATGATTACAAACATCTCTAAGTAAAGAGCAAGTTCTTATCCCATGTATAGGATCACCAATAATTAGCTTCTTAGAATAATTGTGAACATACCTCCATTCTTTTAGAAGATCATTTATACCTTGAGGTTGTTCTTGTTGTTCTTCACCTTCATCTTCTTATTTGTCCTCGTGTTCTTTTTCATTTTGAATTATTGAGTTCTTTAGGATAAGCTAATTCATCCCTTCAATAAGAGAACCTGCATCATCAATACCTTCACTCTTTCTTGATGAAAGATCATTAGTCTCATCAAATATAATATGTATTAATTTCTCTACTACTAAAATTTTTTATTGAAAACTCTAAAGATTTTACTAGAAGATGAATATTTAAGAAAGGTAGCTTCATCAAATTTTGCATCAAATTTTTTTAATCTTTCTTTACCATTGTTCAAAATAAAATATCGGCAATTAAAAATATAAAAATATGCAATGTTTAGTTTTCTTTCTTTTCAAAGCTCATAAGATATTTTCTTTAAAATTGATCTAATTAGGGCTTAGTTTAAAATGTAGAATACCGTATTAATTATTCTCACTCAAAAATATCTTGGAAGGTTGCTTTCACATAGCATGGTACGGGCAATTTCTTCTAGAGTTCTATTTTTTTCTACTATCCTATTTTGTTGGAATATTCTAGGTGCTGAAAAATTATGGTTTATGCCTTTTCATCACAAAATTTTTCAAAGTCTTGGTTTTTAAATTTAGTTCTATGATCACTTTGAATACTATGAATTAAAATTTTTTTTTAGTTATAATTTTTTGGTAAAACTTTGAGAAAACTTGAAAAGCTTCATCTTTATGTGCTAAAAAAAATCATATAAAATATGAGAAATCATCGATAATTACAAAGCCATATCGTTTGTCATCTAAACTAATAGTTTTAGTGGATCCAAATAAATCCATGTACAATAATTTCAATGACTTAGAAGTTAAAACTCTATTTTTAGACTTGAATGAAACTCTAGTTTACTTACTTAGTTGGCATGCATTATAAATTTTATCTTTTTCAAAATTTAATTTAGATAAATTGATAACTAATTTTTTTTAATAAATTTAGAAAGAGAATGCATGCTTATATGTGCTAGTCTATGATGCTAAAGCCAACTAGTCTCATTAATTTTGGCATTCATGGCTACTAGATATTGCATGTTTATCATGAAAAGATTATTCAAATCTACCATATAAATATTGCTATGCCTATGCCCAACAAATTTAATACCATCATCATTGGGACTAGTTACAATACATAATGATAATTCAAAAATAACTTTAAAGCATTTATCATAAAGTTGACTAATGCTTAAGAGATTATATTTTAGACCATCTACTAATAAAATATTTTTAATATATTTGGAGAAAGTGATACCAATGTTACCTATACTGATAATTTTTTCTTTATCATTATTTTCAAATATGATGATCCCTCCATTTTTTACATCAAGTGTGATGAATTGAGATTCATCATCGGTCATATATCTTGAGCACCTACTATTAAGATACCATTTTTGATTTATTCCTTGGGATGCAAGACACACCTACACACAAAATCAAGTCTTCACTTTAGGTACCTATGTTTTCTTGGATCTTTTATGGTTAGTCATAATGGTTCCTTTTGGAACCCATATCTTCTTCATATTTGAATTTTCAGATTTGCTAGAAAAATATGTATAGGATTTATGTCCTACTTTATCACATTTAAAGCAAGTGATATTTAAAAACTTATTACTTGATGAATTCACAAAAATATTTTTCAAAAATTTTTATTTCTTTAAAGGATTATATTCAAAATTGGCTTTATCGTAAACGATCTTTTAATTCTCAAGAATCATTTATAGTTTATTTGAGCTTAGAGTAAACTTTTCTGCCATAGATTTTAACTTAGCAAT
This sequence comes from Cocos nucifera, assembly GCA_006176705.1. Taxonomy (NCBI): domain Eukaryota; kingdom Viridiplantae; phylum Streptophyta; class Magnoliopsida; order Arecales; family Arecaceae; genus Cocos; species Cocos nucifera. Next base: position 99,295 of record QRFJ01004468.1, read on the forward strand.
TCATTTTTTCAGTTTAGATTTTCTTGAGTTAAAACCAATTTTTCTTTTGAAATAATCTCATTTTTTTAGTAAGGATTGATTCTTTGATTTTAATTCTTTGTTCTTTATCCCTAACTTCTTTAAATCATCAACTAAGTCATAAAATGCTTCTTGGAGTTCTTCAAAAATAAAGTCATTAGAAGTTTCAGCATTTACCTTATTTTCATATGTCATAAGGTACAAGTTGGCTTCTTTATGAGATTCTTCTTCAAAGCTCGAGTCATTGTTGTCACTCCATGTAGCCACTATAGTTTTTTTCTTGAATTTTTTGGAGGCCTTTTTGAGTTCTGAATATTTAGATGTAAAGTGCCCTGGCTTCTTACACTCATAGCATATGAGGGGCTACTTCTTATCATTCTCCTTGCTAGGCTCTCCTTTTGTAGGTAGCCTTCTCCTGATTTCTTATTTTCTTTTCTTCAAAAACCTCTTGAACTTTTTAGTGATGAGGGCTAACTCTTCATCTTGTTCATCATCTTCTGTTTGATCTGATTTCTCCTCTTGTTGAATAGTGGACTTGAGGATGATTATTTTTTCTTCTTGACATCTTCTTCTTGATGTTATTTCATGGTTAGCTCCCATGTCATAAGTGATCCTAGAAGCTCCTCCAAACGCAAGACATTCAAATCCTTGGCTTTTTGAATCGTGGTTACTTTGACTTTTCATGTCCTTGGTAAAGCCCTAAGAATCTTTCTTACAAGATCACTATTAGAATAAGACTTGTCATGACTTTTAAGATCATTTATAATATCTATAAATTTAATAAATATTTTAATTATTGATTCATCATGCTTCATTTCAAAGAGTTCATATTTATGTACAAGCATGTTAATTTTTGACTCTTTGACTTGATTGGTTCTTTCATGTGTTACTTCTAATCTATCACATATTAATTTAGCTAAAATATATGTTAAAATATGATTAAATTCATTTGCATCTAATGCATAATACAAAATATTCATGGCTTTAACATTGAGCTAAGCCATTTTCTTATCAGTCTCATCCCATTCTCTTTCGGGTTTGGTTGATTTTACACCATCAATCAACTTAGTGGATACGTGTGGTTCATTTACTATGATACTCCACATATCATAGTTAAGTGCTTGAATAAAAATTTTTAACCGAACTTTCTAATATGTGTAGTTTGACTCATTAAAAAGTGGAGGTCGATTTATGGACTGCCCCTTGGTTAGTGAGACATCGACTTGAGTTGCCATAGATCTTTAGCTCTTGATAGTTAAATCAACAAGAGGCTAGAGCACTAAGCTCTGATACCACTTATTGCTAGCTATGCAACCCAAGAGGAGGGGGTGAATTGGATTTTTAAAATTTTTAAAGCTAATTTAGAATTACAAAAATTATGTGATGATAAGCAAGTAATATGTAGTGGATGATTTAAGTGAAGTGAAGAGGTAAGTAGTAAGTATGCAAGAAAATAAGAAAATAAAGATAGAAAGCAAGAAAGTATATCATAAATAATCAAGATTTATAGTGGTTCGTACCAACCATGCACCTACATCCACTCTCCAACCTTCTACTTGAAAATCAAATCCACTATCCATATTCAAATTAAATACAATATCGGAACCCTCCAACTCTAGCTATCCCAAGCTAGAATACTTTTTTTCAAGTACAAATCAATACAATACAATCTGATTCAAGATTCGGATCAACCTTTCTAAGTTTTGGAATCCTTCAAAACTTAAATCAAAATAATAAAGTAGAGTATGAGATTTAACAATAATGAAATAAAAGGTTAGCTCCTTTAATGAGCAAATGTAACTTTAAAAATACTTCATACAACTAAGAAAGAAGCTTTTCTAATTTTTTTCAAGATTGTTGAAGACTTGAATGAGCTTTTGAGGGATGGATAAACTTGAAATGAGTGCTTCTTTTGCTTGAAGAGGGCTTTTGCTGGGACTGAAGTGAATGCCTAATTTTTCTTATATATTTTCTTCTTTTGAAAGCTTTTATATATTTAATGAGTGCTAAAGAGCAAACTGGACAAGTTTTGGACCCATTGGTGTCTCTTAAATATGCATTAAATGCGGCTAAAATGAATTGAAAACTAGCCGTTATAGAGTTATTCTATCGTAGGAGTTGACCCTAGGATCGTCTCCTAGCACAGGGGTCGATCCTGAAGTCGACCTCTATAGCACAGAACAGAAAAATCAATGTTCTATATTTTTGATCTGCAGAACAGCAGATATTAACCCTTGGGGTCGACCTCTGGCACAAGAGTCAACCTCAAGTTCGTCCCCTTTAAGCATGCCGATCAAAAATAAGCATGCCAGTCAGTTTTTTTTGACAGGGATAGACCTAGAGGTCGATCTTTTTGTTCAAACCTATTTTTCTTAGATCAACCCTTTTATTCAAATCTATTTTTTTTTCAAATTTTGCATCTAAAAATCATGAGACTACCTCCAAAAAATTAGAAGTATTCTATACTTGCTTTTGAGGCTTTCGAAATAGATTTTTTTGATCTCCAACTTCATAAAATTATGATTTTGCCCCTCTTAAGTTTTTTTTTAATAAACTTGAAATTTCTTATGAAACTTGAAATACATAATAGATTTTTTTTCAAGCCAAAATCATTAGTAATCTCCTCAAATATTTTATAATCATCAAAATTAATTCTTAGAGCAACAAAGGAGATATGCCTTAATCTCATATGTTAAGAATCAAGTTAGGTGATTGACATGGATGCTTTTTATCATGCTATCCCGCAGAAGGACTTCTTTGCAACATAAAAGCCCAATGATTTTGGTATGGTTAAAATGGGAAACAGCCAAGCATCAAACATAGTGGGGATAGGAGATGTTCATGTAGAGACCAATCTCAGTTATAAGTTTGTGCTCTAAAATATAAGGCATGTGCTAGACATTTAGCTAAATTTGGTATCTGTTGGAAAGCTTGATAAAGAAGGCTATAGCCATAAGTTTGGTAAAAGTCAATGGATGCTTATCAAAGGCTCTTTTATTTTGGTGAGAGAAAAAAAATATTGCATAGTCTACTGGATAGAGGCCAAATTATGCAAGGGTGAGGTGAATACAAGTGACAAAAATTTCTCAACTGAGCTATGGCACAAATGGCTTAGTCACATGAGCCAAAAAGAGGTCCAAATTCTTGCAAAGAAAAAATTGCCGCCCGACTTGAGAGGTATGTTGTAATATCTAGCAAGACTTTTAAAGCACTAAAAAAAAAGAACAAATTTTAAAGCTAGTCTAAATTGAAAAAAAAAATGGCAGCATGTGCTTGCATGTGTTGGAAAATATGTGGTAGGGAAGGAGGGGTTGAGTCAGAATAGGACTATTCTTCTCTAATTGAATTTGAAGAATTGATCTAAGAAACCTCCTTAAACATAGATTGTAGGCCTATTTATACCTTTTCTAGGTTTTCCTGCTCACCTTAGCTCCCAATTTCCCACCGTCGGCTACCATTCATCACCAAGAGGAGTCATTTTTCTTTCTTCTTCCTCTTCCCAGATTATATTTCAAATCTGCTAGAATCATGCCCAAATGCTGTCGGGGATAAGGTAAAGTTTCTTCTTATTGTCTTCCCCTTCTTCCTCGACCACTAAAATCCTGGTTTCTGACCTAGCAAATGCTAGATTTCTCTTAGGAATCCAAATAATTTATTTTTTCCCTTGTTTCATCCCTTTGGACTTGATTTTTTTTGATATCGGTGGTCACCGTCAGTCACCATTTTGGATTTTCTGGACTGTACCATAGTAGTCCTGGCTGTCGTTGGTGACAACCATGCTGACCATGGCCCCTAATTCAAGGGACAAAGAGGGACCATGCGGTCCCCTATTTTGGCCTAAGAACTCGTGGGAAGGAAGAAAGAGGAAGAAAGAAAAAAGGAAAAAAGAAAAGAGAAAAGAAAAGGAAGAAAAGAAAAGAAAAGATAGTTTCTCTCACTTTCCTCTCTTCGTTCTCTGAGTCTGAATCCCACTTTTTCTCTCGAAGAAGTCCGACTTTCTTTCTCTACTTTCTCTCCCTAAAATTTTCTCTCTAGAAATAGTTTCTCTTTCTATAATATTTTTTCTCTCCAAAATTATTTCTTTCTCTATAATTATTTTTCTCTCTAATTAAGATCAGTCCAATGAAAGACTTTTTTTTTATTATTTTGATCGAGCTTAGTGAGGAATCTTGATCCATGATCATCGGACAACGTGCCAGCATTCACCTTGACCAAATCTAGATACTATCAAATTTGTTCCATTTGATCTCTATAGAACCAATTATATTTTAATATGATCTTGATTAAATAAATTTATTTGATTCAACTGATCCTTGATTGTCGGGCACCATACCAGCCTTCATCGTGACTCTTGTCGAATACCACTAATTTAATCATCCTCGATATCTATTGAACTATCTATATCTTAGTATGATCTTTGATCATATGAAGTTAGATGATCGGTTGACCTAGACTGTTAAATGCGACTCCCCATGAATCATGTCTTCCTTGATTATTCATGTTCTTTCTAATTATTGAATTTAAATCTGTATAAGAGTATAGTAATCTCAACAAAAAGATATCCAGTAGGAAGATACTATGATTTGATATATGAATTGAAGATTCTAAAAATAAATTTATGAAATTATATGGATTTATTGGAGTATGTGTGAGGTAAGTAATGTGACTCTTTTTCTAGATTTATCAACATATTTTATATTTATATCATTAAATTTTAAATTATATTATTTATGATTTATGAATATAAAGCATGATATTTATTTGCTAAATTTACTTCATAGTAAAATAATGTTTGATGCATCATCGAATGTATTGATTTTTGTTGTGAAGTTGCGATCAATTACTTTTGACTTTGAATGGTTTGTGTATTGTTCAATTGAAATATGAAATTAATTTTATCAAAAAAATATTTGAATCGAGATGGATTTTGACTCATAGCCTAACTATATATCAAAATCTTATCAATAAAGGTTATATATTGGCATATTGATATCCTGCCAGTGAAGATTGTATGCTGGTATATCGACAACCTATCAATAGAGGTTATGCGCTGGTATATTATCACTCTTCTAGTAAAGGTTGTGTGCTAGTATATTGATATCTTGCTAGTGAAAGTTATATGTTGATATATCGACATCCTATTAGTGGAGATTGTGCGCTGGTATATCAACATCCTATCAGTAGAGGTTATGCACTGATATATCGATACCTTGCTAGTGGGGGTTATGTGCTAATACTCTAATTTAGTTCATGGCAATTAAGATAAATATGATATTTTGAAAGAAATCAATTTATGAATTCGAAAATAAATTTTGAAAAGACCAAATTTGAATGATTTGATTTTGAGTAGTGTTGTATATTTGAATTGATGCACCTTGTATATTTATTTTTAGTATATTATTATTATTTGATTTATCTAGTTAAAGAATACATTACTTACTGGGCTATCTAACTCATTACTCTAAATTTTACTATTTTTATAGATCTAAGGGACCAGCTTAATTCGGAGATTCGATTTGGAAGAGCAAATTAGAGATGAGTTTGAAATTTTATTTTAGATTAAAATTTATTAAACTTTGATATAAAATTATAGGATTTTATTTTATAAGATATTTTATTTAATTATTTAAAATAAAATTAAACATTAATTATTATTCCACTATTATTTTATGATATTATGATGAGATATCGGGAGAGTTCTTCATAAGTATGTGGTGGTTGCTATGACTCCTAGCTTACAATCTCGGATAAGGAACATGAAAATTAATATGGTATTAGAGCATAAATGGATAAATTATGACACATAGAATCAAACATGAGTATATGCGGGTAGACATTAGAGAATTTGGATGACAACTTATATTAATTATGACAACTTAGACACGTAGATTTGACACAAATGCATTAATGGATTTAAATCAGAGTGCGTAGTGGAAGCATAATGGTCTGAATTATTTTTAAGCTAATTAGAAAGTAATTTGATTTGAAGGATATTATGATGAAAATTCAATTTTAAAATTTGAGGATGATTATGATCTGAGATAAAAGTAACATAAAATTTTGAGGACTTAAGAAAGAAAAATTTTGAGATTGAAATTTTTTTTTAGGAGGGAAGAATATAATATCTAGCAAAGATTTTTAAAGCACTAAAAAAATACATGAATTTTAAAGCTAGTCCAAATTGCAAAAAAAAAAAAGGCAACATGTGCTTGCACGCGTTGGAAAATATGCCATAGGAAAGGAAGAGACTGTCTAAATAGGACTATTCTTCTTTAGCTGAATTTAAGGAGGAATCCAAGAAACCTCCTCAAACTTAGATTGTAGGCCTATTTATACATCTTCTAGGTTGGTTCCCTCCTCACCTTAGCTCCTGATTTCCCACTGCTGGCCACCATTCATCGCTATGATGAGTTTTTTTCCTCTCTTCTTCCTCTTCCCAGATTATACTTCAAATTTACTAGAATCATATCCAAATCCCATCAGGGATAAGATAAAAATTCTTCTTATTGTCTTCCCCTTGTTCCTCTACCATTAAAACCTAGTTTCCGGCCTAGCAAATGCCGGATTTTTCTTTGAAATTCGAATACTCTATTTTCTCCTTGTTCCATTTGTTTTGACTTGATTTTTTTTTATTTCTGTGGTAACCCAAAATCGATCGTCGGTCTGGGTTTTTTAGGTTGCACTGTAGCAACCTTGGTTGTCGCTGATGATAGCTATGTCGATTGTGGCCCCCGATCCAAGGAGCAAAGAGGGACCATGCAGTCCCGTGTTTTGGCCCAAGATCTCATGGGAAGAAAGAAATAGGAAGAAGAAAGAAAAAAGAAAAGAAAAAGGCAAAAGGAAGAAAAAAAGAAAAGAAAAGAAGAGAGAGAGTTTCTCTCTCTTCCCTCTCTTTCTTCTCTGAGTCTCACTTTCTCTCTAAAAGGTTTGACTTTTTTATTTTCTCTCTAGTTTCTCTCTCTAAATTTTTTTCTCTTCATGAATGTTTCTCTTTCTACAAGATTTTTTTCTTTAGAATTATTTCCTCGCTAGAATGATTTCTCTCTCTAAGATCAGTCTAATGAAGAATTTTCTTTCAATGATTTTGATCAAGCATAGTAAAGAATCCTGATCCATGGTCATCAGACAATATGTCGGCATCCACCATAATCAAATCCGAATATCATTAGATTTTTTTTTATTTGATCTTTATGAAGCTAGTTATATATTAAAATATTTTTGATTAAATAAAGTTATTTAATCCAACTGATTCTTATTTGCCAGGCACTGTACCAGCTTTCACCATGACTCTTGTTAAATACTACTGATTTAATTATCCTTAATATTTATTGAACTATCTATATTTTAGTATGATCTTTGATCAGATAAAGTTAGATGATCGATCGATCCAGATTATTAAATATGACTATCCATGAATCGTATCTTCCTTTATTATTTGTGTCCTTTCTAGTTATTGAATTTGAGTCTATATAGGAGTATAGTGATCTTGATAAGATATATTTTATTAATTATTAATAAAATAATAATATTTTATTATTATTATTAAAATAATATAATAATATTATTATTAAAATAATAACATATTTTAATAATGTTTACTAAAATAATATTTTTTTATTTTTAATAATAACATATTTTCTAAAATAATATTTTATTTTTAATAATAACATATTTTTAAAAATAATATTTTATTATTAATTTTTTTAAAAAAAATAATATACTATTATATAGATAGTATTTTTAAATTAATAATAAAAATATTTTTTTCTTTTTTTTTCATCCTCTTTTCAATATATATATATATATATATATATATATATATATACATTTTTCTTCTTTCCCTTTCCTTCCTCCCGCAGCACATCCCTCCCCTCGGCGCAGCTGCCACCACCGCCGCCCTCCCCTCCCCCCTTCCTCGATGCTAACAAAGTCTGTACCCTACAGCTTTGAGCAACCATCACCATTGTCCTTCATTGTGCATCCCCTCTGTCCTCCGCGGCCACTACTGTCCCCTCCTCTTCTCTCCTTTGACTTCGGCAAATTCAAGCCCCCATGGCTTTGTGCGAGAATTGGTGCCGGCTCGCATTCCTCTATCCAGCTAGGCAAGCGATGCATGGGAGCAGCGAAAAAAAAAAGAAAACTCCATCTAGCCAACCACATGATGCATGGGCATAGTGAAGCAGAAAAAAGAAATATCGTTCATGCGCTGTATGGAAGAGGAAAAAAAAAAAAAGGAAGAAATTGCATGTTCAAAATGCAATTTCATCTGCAATCATATATTTAACATGCGATTTTGCCGTTGTCATAGGCATCTATTCGATAGTTTCAAAAATAAATTTAAAATAATAAATTTTTAAAATTAATTTTTCAAATAATAATATTTTTTAAGAAAATTCTATAACAGGTGTGTGAACAGGTACTCCATCAGCTGGCATTATTAAACCATGATTCGTTAATTTAAAAAGGCCACACTACAACTTGAAAAAACAAACACAGTCTTTTATAATTGTAGTGCACCGAGGTTCGTAATATTTATTTTTATAAAATTTATCACATCATATTAAAGCATCACAAGAATAATTACCTAGCAACGTCTCTCCCGGACAGGCCTTCCCTTAGTAGGCAGCGGTCTTTTCTTTGACCTGACTAGTTCCATGACCAGATCCAATTAATTGCCACGCCCCCGCTCATATGGTCTCCACAAACGTCATCCTACATCGTCGGAGCCTGATGATAGTCAATGCAGAGGTGTGAAATTTAGTGTTTTTTTATTTTTTAAAATCTTTTTAGTAATTAGTACTTGATCCCTGCTGGCCGCCAGAACTTTTGTTGGATTCTTAGAAACAGTAATGGGACCTATCATTTGATCCATGCTAGGGCTGGGAGGCTGGAAAATAGTAAACCAACATGAGGCCGGATTAATAAATCCAGAAATATCACCAGCGCCAAAAAAGCTTCAGTCACCGAACCCTTTAGCAAGCAACAACAAGCAACAGATTTTACAATTACCTGGACCTCTCCAAGATGTTCATATTGTGCGCTATGAGTCTGTCATTGTGAAAGCTTAGAGGAGCAAGAGCCCATATTGATGGAAGCCTAACTTTAATTCTATATTTAGTTAGAATCATGAAAGAAAAAATGAATGAAATTAAAAGAATGGATGATCTTCATCCATCATTTGGTTCAAAAAATTATAAAAAAAATAGATAAAAAAATAAAATTCTTCATTCATCCAGAATCACTAATTTGCATCCTTTCAAATTAGGAGGATGAAGAAAAAAAGGATGGAGCATTGATGGATGAATTTTTACATAGATAAAATTATCCCTCATTATTTTTTTTTGACAAAATTATAATATTTCTTCACTTTTTCATTCATATTATTTTTATATATACTATTAATAATATACTATTAAATTTTATTACTAATTATTTTAATTTGAATACATAATTTTGATAATTATAATTAAATAACTAGAATTATCTTTAAATTTTTTATTTTACTTACTATTTTTAATTAATTATTTATATAATATTAATTAATTATTAAATTAGATTATAAATTAACTAGTTATTTATATTATTAATGAAATTAATTATTAAATTAAATTATAAATTAACTAATTATTTATATAATTAACTCATTAATAATTTAATTATAAAATTATTTATTAAATTAAACTAAATTAAAATTAAATATTTATATAATTATAAATTATAATGATTATAAGTTGATATATTGTTTACTTATTCAGTATAAATTAGTATTATAAATTAATAATAGTAATAATTTTTTTAAAGGATAGTTTGGTAAAAATATTATATAAATATCATCCATTGTTTCTTTAATTTCTCCTATACCAAATAGAGGAAGAAATTATTTTTATCCATTTCTTCATGTTTCACTAAACATATGAAAGAATGAATGAATCTCTTATCCATCTTCTCTCTCATCTATCCATCCTCATCTATCTATTCTTTCTTTGATCCATTGGTCATACCAGACAAGGCATAAGAGTGGAAAGCTTTAATTAGAGATGCTCAACAGCACCTAGACACAACGTCAAGGAGACCGTGCCATCCAATTAAGGATGGGACGTTCCTGCTACCACGTCCTTCTAGCCGTCGCATTCCATTACATGTTACATGAGAAAAATTGCATACATGCTTTCAATAATTCAATTACTAACATGCAAGTTTTCTCGATTAACACGTAATGGAATGCGACGGCTAAATCATAAAAAGGAAAAATGATGCCGGCCTAAACACTTATCGACCTAGTCTTTGATATTTTAAAGCTGACGTAATTGGCCTGCACAATGATAACCACTAGTCGTAGCAGATGACCATGCCTAAATTTATTTGAACATACGCAGCTCAAGCTGATACAACCTATACTACTCCCTACTAAGTCGCCTAAATGAGAATAAGTTTTTATTTGTGGAAGAGCCACCTACGGGCAGGTGATCCTGACCCTTGGGCCCGGTTTGGAAGCAGAATGAGCAATCCTTTGGAAGATATGTTGCTGTTATGCTCATAGGAATGCATGTTCTGTGGTGAACTGTGAAATCACTGCATAAGGCTTTTTATTGTTTGGATAACCTTCTCTCTCTCCTTTTTTTTTCTCACTTTTTTTTTTTAATAAATTGAGAACAGTCTATAGAGTGTAAATAAAATCATAATTAGTATCGAACAAAAAACACATGAAAAAAATCATAATGACTTTCTAGAGCAAAAGACTAGTTATATTTTGCAAATAAAAGGATCATTTCAGTCATTTTCCTATAAGTCATGGGATTAGAAATGGGGATACCGTGGTGCATGGTGCAAAGAACCTCGTATCCCTAGTCCCAAGTTTGATCAAGTAGTTAGAGATTAGCATTTCCACCCTACAAAATAATCCATTTTTATTTATTCCATTGGCATGGCATAGCAAGATGTCTCGTCTACTTTCCAAATGATCTAGAAGGGTCGTCCAATTCAATATAAACTACTCTGGCTACGGTGGTGGCACGGGACCGTCTAAGCATGAGATCCTCTATATTAGGGGGCATAATTCCATCATTTATGCCTTAAAATAAATTGATTAAATAATATTTTTATAGAAAATAGTATGATTGGGCATGTCTTCCGATCTACAAAAAATTAAACAGAGCGACTAAAAGCCTCGATATAGGACTTGAGATATTAGTTATGGGTATCCAAAACTAAGTAATAATGCTTCTGGCACCCGATCAGTGAAGGAGTTTTTTTTTTTTCTTTTAGGCATGGTAAAAGGAGTGGTTTGAGCAAAATTTTGAGTTATTCGCCAAAAAATTTCTAGTGGCCGCAAGCCATTACCTTGTCACCGGCTAGGATCTCGAAATTATGGGGTCAAAGAGGAAAAACTTTCTAAGCTCAGGTCAGTCATTATATTATTTTTTTAATTATAATCATCATTAAATTTCATAAATGTTCGATTCGGATAGCAATAAGCATAATTCTCTTCGCTTGAAAGCTCAATACGTCATCCCAGCACCACCAAGTCATCAAGAGACTAGATGCTGCTTCTAATACCTTCATCATGGTTCATTTTACTTGATATTTACTTGGATTTGATTTTGAATTGTATGGGTGAAAGTAGAGGCCCGTTTCCACCTGGCTACCACCATGGTGCTATTTTTTGTGGTTGTTCGCTGAATCATTTCTGGTGGTTGCTGGCCATTACTTTGTGTCATCCTCTTGGATCCAGAAATATTACCTTAGGAAGGGAAAGTTTTCTTGGCTGAGGTCAGTCATTACATTTTTTTTTTTTTTTGAATTATTATAGTCATCAGAAAGTTCCCTTGTACTTTTGTTTTTTTTGTGTTTGTTAGCTGGATAATTTCTGGTGGCTGCGGGCCATTACGTTGTCACCATCCAGGACATAGAAATAATGGGTCGAGGGAAAGTTCTGTGAGCTTAAGTCGGTCGTTACACGTTATTTATTTTTCTAAAAGTCATAATAAAGTTTCCCCGTATTGGTCATTGGAGGTTTTAAAGTTCTTTAAGAAGGCCCATCCCCAAGGGAAGCGAATTTCATACAATTCAAACTGGACCAAAAGTTTTACCACTTATTCAAATCAAAATTTAATAGACTGGAGAAAAATCAATCTACATGGTTGGATACCATGCTACATATATTCCTCAACCATAAAAGAAGAATCTAGAATGGAGCTATACACTGTGTGTGGTCTACCGGGCACCTTGCGTAGCTGCCTGAGACACCAAATGGCCATGAAATGTTTCCCATCCAACGTACCAAGCATGGCTCTTTCCAACTCTAGAACCCCTCCGTCCCTCCAACTCTTACTGCTTCTCTTCCATTTGCTGGCCATCCAAATCCCCCTCGCAAGCCCACTCTCCTTCAACTACTCTGGTACTGATCTGAACTTTCCAAACATGATTTACCAGGGTGACGCCTTCTTCGACGGCGACATAGTCCAACTCACCAAGGTCCAGGCTCACGCTAACCTCAGGAGGAGCTCCGGAAGAATGGTATATCCTGAACCAGTGACCATCTATGACGAAGCTTCTGTCATCAACTTCACTTCATGTTTCTCCTTCTTTATCTATGGCTTCAAAAAAGTAGTCAGTGCTGATGGACTCGCCTTCTTCCTCTCGTCATACCCTTCGGAGATCCCCGAATTATCGTGCGGCGGAACTCTTGGTCTTTTTACCAGTCCTGATGGCATCATAACGTACCCGAGTACCGTCGTGGCTGTCGAGTTTGATACCTTCTTCAATCCTCAGTACAATGATATAAGCGCCAACCATATCGGAATCGACGTCCACACGATAAACTCGACGGTGCAGCTGGACTTGAATACTAGCTTAAGTAGAAACACAACGTTCAACGCGTGTGTTGATTACAAAGCTACTACCAAAAATTTGAGTGTCTTCCTTACCAATGCCTCAGATCCTACAAGGAATTGGAGCCTATCTCATGTTGTTGACTTGAGGAAGGTTCTGCCTGCTAAGGTGGCCATTGGCTTCACAGCTGCCACAGGTAACAAGACCGAACAACATAGCCTTGTATCCTGGAATTTCAGTTCCTCCGATTTGGGTTCTCAAAGTTATGGTGCTAGTCCTAGTCATCGTTATATGTTTTTGGGGTTGGGTATTGGCGCCCTGGTCTTATTATGTGGGTTGGGTACTTTGCTGTGGTTTATGAGACGGCGTTTAGGCAAGAAAGGCGATAGAGGGAAGAAAGAAGTAGATATGAGTATTGATTCATTGATTAGTGTTGCCTTTCAGACAGGGAGTGGGCCTAGGAGATTTCCTTACAGTGTGCTCGAGAGTGCCACCAAAAATTTTATGGAGGAGGGGAAGCTTGGGGGAGGAGGATTTGGGGAGGTATACAAAGGGGTACTTCATGATTCAAAGCTTGAGGTGGCCATCAAAAGGATCTCCAGAGGTTCCAAACAAGGGAGGAAAGAGTACATATCGGAGGTAACGATCATAAGCCGGCTAAGGCACCGTAATCTTGTGCAACTCATAGGCTATTGTCATGAAAAAGGTGACTTGCTGCTTGTTTATGAGTACATGCCGAACAAAAGCCTTGATTACCATTTATATAATGATAGAAGATTGCTCGCATGGCCGGAGAGGTACAAGATAGCTTTGGGTTTAGCATCAGCGTTGCTATATCTCCATGAAGAATGGGAGCAGTGCGTCATCCACAGAGATGTTAAGCCAAGCAATGTGATGCTAGATTCAGGGTTCAATGCCAAACTTGGAGATTTTGGATTGGCAAGGCTCATGGACCATGACTCCAATCGAGAAACAACAGTTCTAGCAGGGACCAGGGGATATATTGCGCCCGAGTATGCTATCACAGGTAACAAAATATATCCTCCTATAATACATTTTGCAAGGTCCTTTTTTAGGTACATACGTTGCAAGGTCTTTTAATTGCTCCTTCATACAATTGAAAGGCATCATAGTTAATTTTCTTCTCCCGTATAAAGATGATAAAGATGGAAGGTCCGTCACACTATGGATGTGTTCTCATCCAACATGGCATGGCATTAGCTGCACCTTAGGATGTGCTAGATGTGTCGTTGATCCATGATGACAGATGTGTGCATGTGCTTCCGCATCTTAGTGCATCCAAAAGTTAGATGGGTGATGTTTTTTATTTTTTATTTTGGTAAAGTTAGATGTGTGATTGATAAGGACTTGGATGATTAAACAATCCATTACAATCGGTACCATATAGTGTCAAAGTACTAATTTACCCTTTTCTTGGAAAGACATACATGCCCCAACCTAACACTTACATAAAAATAGGACAAAGATGCAATAATTTTACCAAGTAAACGGCAACAGTTCTGTAAGATATTGAAATCATTGTTACTCTATGCACACTTTTGTTTTATGAGAAAAGAATCTCTTCGCATATATCAAGGTACATACGCATAGAGTTATGACGTTAAACTTAACCTCAGACTTATGATTTTTCTCGTTGGCTTGACCAAATCTACAACTGGCTAAGTATCAGTCCAAACTCTTAAGACTAAATAAATCATTGTTTCCCCTTGGTGTCTAGTCTGGGTTATTCCTGTAGAGCCATGTTACACCTCAATTTAGAATCAGCATACTCTAGAGTGACCAAAAAGAGAAATCACTCAAGTAGAATGAGTAATACTAAGTTACTCGTATATGCCTACATATAAAATTTTAAGATCATCGAAAAAGCTGGATTATTTTGTTTTTTAACAAAATTAAATTCAAGTAACTATAAGCATTGCTTTATTTTGACAGCCTAAATTAATCATATCATGACGTTCGACAGGAAAAGCTAGCAAAGAGACCGATGTCTTCAGCTTTGGAATAGTTATATTAGAAATCGCATGCGGTAGAAAGCCAACGGAAGTAGAGGGAAAGGATGATAAAATGAATTTGGTGGAGTGGGTTTGGGAACTTTATGGGAATGGAAAATGTTTGGCTGCGGCAGACCGAAGGTTAGGGATGGAATTTGATGAAGAACAAATGGTGTACTTGATGGTTGTGGGACTATGGTGCGCTCACCCTGATAGAGATCAAAGGCCATCCATGAGGCAAGCAATCAATGTACTTAAATTCGATACTCCATTGCCAGCTTTGCCACATAATATGCCCGTTGCAATGTTTCATTCTCCTCCAAGAAACGCGCCTGCTCCTTCATCAAATTCTGATAGCTGCCCCATAATTTCAAACACAACTATGTACGGGCGTTGAAGGATGGTGAGTCACGTTAGAAAACTTCAACAATGGTACCATGCTATCCATTATACTAGTGATTTATAATTCAACGATATAATTAGGTGCCTTTTGTTTTCGATAGGTGTTTCCTTATATGATCGGGTGCTGTACGTCTTTGCCATCAAAGCTTGAAATATAATACATTTGAAGTCTCCTGTGCAGCTGTAATGATAATTTTAGTCGAGCATCATGCTGTTATTTTAACGTGCTCATCCCCAGGGTCATGTAATAATGTATTCAGTTTACCTTTGGCACCCTAATCTTTTATGAGCCATTTGTATATTTAGATTGGATGACTAAAATTAAACCTCCAGCTGATATAATTCCTGAGATACTTGTCACAACCATCCATTCTAGTATTATTGGCGCGAAAACTATTGATTTTTTGTTTGTAAGGGCAGTTTTTCACAAACTGGAGAATCTCCACTAGATTTCTCCCCCTTGATGTCGAGCTGGTCTTAGTGGGTCTATACATCCATGTCATGAGCATGGGCAGCGAGATTTTTGATGGGAAAGGAGGCATGAAGCCACCTATCTTTTATTGAGTAAGAGAAGATAGATAATTTATTTACAAGGAGAAAAGAGGAAGACATATGGAGGAAAGGGGAGACAAAAGTGAAACAGAACAGCATCAGAAGAGGTTCAGAAACTCCATGTTGAAACACCATAAAAACAGAATCTGGAAGGCCATGCAACAGGTTCAGAAACTCCAGACCAGCTGTAGGATCCAAGTAAAGAAAACCAGTCATGGAGGGGCATTCTGCATCAGAGAGGTTAGGGACCTCCAAAAAATTCATGTGATCATCAAGATGCTTCTTTGGGCGGAGGTGCTGCCAGCTGTGAATGCAAAATTCTCTGCAGGGTTGAGAAAATAAAACTAGATTTCTTGGGAAAAACACTCGTGCTTCTTTCCTTCCCGTCTAGCATAACGCCGCCATTAACTGTTCATTAGCTCGCCATGATGCTGTAAATTTTCTTACCCTCCGATCAATCCAGAGGTCTCTGAGTGTTGCTGGCCATCCTGTAATTCTCAGTTGGACTTTGATTGCATTCCAGATGCAGAGAGTGAAAGGGCATTTTAGCATGAAATGGGATGTAGATTCTACTCTTGCTCCTCAAAACACACAACCCAAGCTGATTTGCCACCCCTTCTTAGCAAGCAACTCCCTAGTATGAACTTTGTTCCTCGGAGCAAGCCACAGGAATATTTTAACCTTCTTTGGAATGAAAGCCCTCCAAATGATCTTGTAGAACGGCCATACAAGGCCTCCATTTTTTAGAAAGTTGTAGAAGGACTTCACCATGAAGACACCATTCTGCTTTAACTTCCACGTCGGAATATCACCAGTTCTTGAGGGCCTGATGAAGGAAAGTAAGCTTCAAAGCAGTTCCAAGTGGTTTAGCTGCTAGCTAGTCTAGGCCCCCCTTGAAGCAAATTCTCCACATCATCAAGCGCTATGATCACTCAGAAAAACAAATGGGAGATTCTTTCTTGGCACCATGGCATGTAGGCCATCAAGACGAAGAGATCGGGGTGTGTTACCGAACCATGCATCTTGCCAGAACTGAACATTAATTAGCTCCATTACCCTGTCTGAAGGAGCGAAAATCCCAATGCTTGTTAATGTCTTTCCAAATTGGAGATAATCTCTTGAAGCCTCTACTCGTTCTCGTTCCACACTTTCCTCCAGAATAGTAGGCACCTCGATTTTGCTTATATATATATATATATATTCGGTGTACTTTGGGAGAAGGGTGGATTAGCGATCAAGAATCCAGAACAAATGAACCTGTTACTTCTTATTGTACTTTGGGAGTAGGGTGGATTAGGGATCAAGAATCCGGAACAAATGAACCTGTTACTTCTTGCTAGATGAGCATGGAAATCCATTGATGTATTTTCATGCCTACCTAGTAAGAAGCAACAGATTCATTTGTTTTGGACTCTTGATCCCTAATCCATCTTTCTTTCAAAGTACACCGGATACTTTTGGGAGAAAGGTGGATTAGGAATCAAGAATCCGAAACAAATGAACCTGTTGCTTCTTGCTGGGTGGGCATGAAAATACGTCAATGGAGTGGATACTTCTTGGGTGAAGCAAAATTGAGATGCCTACTATTTTAGAGGAAAATATGGAATGAAAACGAGCAGAGACTGACTTTAAGAGATTATCTCTAATTTGGAAAGACATTAACAAGTATTGGGATTTTCGCTCCTTGAAACAGGGTAATGGAGCTAATTTAGGTAACACACCCCGATCTCTTCGTTTTGATGGCCTACATGCCATGGTGCCAAGAAAGAATCTCCCAGGAAAGAATCTCCTTAGATTTGCAAGTCACATCTTTTGACAAGGCGATTAAAACTGCCCACCTTGTCGGTTCATTTTTGATGCACACGGACGAGTGACTCCGAACAAAAAATTTTAGAATTACGTAATTTTAGAAAAATAGGCGTAACTTTCTCAATACAGGTCGGATTGACCCAATTCTAAAAGTCACAGATCAAGGACTCGTAGATCTACAACTTTCGTGTTTTGAGTTTCCACAAATAAGCTCTGTGGAGTGAGCGATTCTGGGAGGAAGTGGACGAGACACTGTATTTATGGGGATGTGTGTAACTCGAGGATATGGAAGGTTTATCACCTAAGCCTAAAGGCATAAGCCACCAGTCAAGGATAAAGGACTGAGATAGTTGCAGTTCACCACCAAGACTTAAAAAAAATTCCATCGACCAAGGATAAAGAACTGTTTGATTCACCACCAACGATGTTGGATAAAGAATCGAGATAATAATTCAACTCACAAAGAGGAATTTTCATTCATTCAACCAGTCTGATTACAAAATGAGAATATGTCTCATTATATAGATATTAGACTCAGAATTGAAAACAACATGGGAACTACCCAAACATTAAAGACTAAACAAAACTGAAATAGCATTAAAGGTCTAGGAACTAGGGAATGCAATAAATGACATGGGGACTAGGAGTCTTATCTCTTCAGCCTTCAAAATTCGTCCACCAACAATAACTAGCAAATATCTACTTCCAAAGAGCATTAAATCACTATGGAACTTATCCTGAATAACTCCCCTTTGATATATCATCGATCAGCAACGAATTTTGATATTGGTATCATCATTCCTTAACCCATCGAAGCAAGTTGTAACCGAAGTTAGTCTTGGCATGAATAAGTACCGATAGTGTTTGTTTTGCCGAAGGAATCTGCTCAGGACTTAAGGATTGATCAGTAGTCTCGGATGCTCCCGCATCATTCCCCCCGGGTTGTTTGAGATTTGTCCTCAAATCTGACAAGTCATCATCCTCCAAGTAAGGAGAAAGATCACCTACATTAAAAGTTGCCGAAACTCCATATTCTCCAGGAAGATCAATCTTGTAAGCATTTTCGCCAATTCTCTCGAGAACTTCAAATGGACCGTCAGCTCTAGGCATAAGCTTATTCTTCCGCTGAGAAGGAAATCTTTCCTTCCTTAAGTGTAACCACACAAGATCACCTGGTTGGAAATGAGCCTTCCTCCGATGTTTATTAGCTTTCTTCCTATAAGACTCGTTAGCCTTCTCGATCTTGCTTCGAATATGCTCATGGAGTTTTTTCATTGATTCAGCTCTCTCTTTGCCATCAAAGTTCACTTGTGAATTGGATGGAATAGGAATTAAATCAATCGGTGTGAGCGGATTGATTCCATACACAACTTCGAAGGGTGATCGACCAGTAGTATAACTCGGTGATCGATTATAAGCGAACTCAGCATGTGCAAGCTTCAAATCCCAATCTTTTAGAGATTTACTAACCATTCCTCGAAGTAACGTAGTGAGAGTGCAATTGGTTACTTCCGTTTGGCCATCGGTTTGAGGATGACAAGTGGTGCTGAATAGAAGTCTGGTTCCAAGCATTCTCCATAAGGTCTTCCAGAAATAACTTAAAAACTTAGAATCACGATCAGATACAATGGTCTTTGGTACTCCATGAAGGCGAATGATCTCCTTGAAATAAAGATCAGCCACATGAGATGCATCATCCGTCTTGTGACATGGAATAAAATGAGCCATTTTAGAAAACCGATCAACGACCACCATAATGGCATCTTTTTCCCTCTGAGTTCTTGGAAGAGCCATAATAAAATCTATGCTCACATCTTCCCAAGGCTGTAATGGTACTGGGAGGGGAGTATACAGCCCTTGATGGAAATGACTCTTTGCTCTTTGACAAGTTGCACACCTCAAGATGATAGCATGTACCTCTCCACTCATCTTTGGCCAATAAAAGTGCTCTTGAAGGATTTCAAGAGTTTTGTTCACGCCGAAGTGACCAGCCAAACCTCCACCATGTGCTTCTCGGATCAACAATTCTCTAAATGAACTCTTCGGCACACATAATCGATTTCCCTTGAAAAGGAAGCCATTTTGGAGAGAATATGTACCTTGAATTCCATGTTTGCAACTATCGATAATAGTAGAGAACTCCGGGTCTTCAGAATATAGTTCTTTCATGGATTGAAAACCAAGAATTCTAGAATCAAGAACAGCAAGCATACAGTATCTTCTTGATAAAGCATCCGCAACAACATTAGTATGGCCAGGTTTATACTTCGAAACGAAAGAAAAGGATTGAAGAAATTCTACCCATTTGGCATGCCTTGAGTTGAGCTTGCGTTGGCCACTAATAAACTTCAAAGCCTCATGATCAGAATGAAGTACAAACTGTTTAGGCCTCAAATAATGACTCCAATGATCAAGAGCTCTCACAATGGCGTAGAACTCCTTATCATAAGTTGAGTAGTTCTTCTTCGAATCAGTTAACTTTTCACTGAAATATGCCAATGGTCTTTGTTCTTGAACAAGAACAGCTCCAATGCCAACTCCACTTGCATCACATTCAACTTCAAATACTTTATCAAAATTAGGAAGGGCAAGAATGGGGGACTCACATAGCTTCTGTTTGATGAGTTCAAAAGCGTCATGAGCAACTCCTGTCCATTCAAAAGAACCCTTCTTCATGCATTCAGTGATAGGGGCCATGATTGTACTGAAGTTCTTCACAAAACGATGATAGAAAGAAGCAAGGCCATGAAAACTCCTTACATCGGTAATGGATTTCGGAATCGGCCAGGTTTTCATTGCATCCACCTTCAATTGATCAATGGAAATTCCATCTTTCGAAACCACATATCCAAGGAATATAATGCTGGAAGAGAAGAACTCACACTTCTCCATTTTGGCATAAAGCTTCTATTCTCTCAAGGCTTTAAAGACCTGTTTCAGATGAGAAATATGCTCCTCTTCGCTTTGACTATAAACAAGGATATCGTCAAAGTATACAACAACAAATCGACCAATAAAGGAACGAAGAATCTCATTCATAAGCCTCATGAAAGTACTTGGAGCATTAGAAAGTCCGAATGGCATAACCAACCATTCATATAAACCTCCCTTAGTCTTGAAAGCTATTTTCCACTCATCTCCTTCCCGCATTCGGATCTGGTGATAGCCACTTCGCAAATCTATCTTCGAAAACACAGTAGAACCACATAATTCATCAAGCATATCATCAAGTCTAGGTATAGGATACCTATACTTAATAGTGATGTTGTTGATGGCTCGGCTATTGACACACATTCTGAATGTTCCATCCTTCTTTGGTACGAGTAGAGCCGGAACAGAACATGGGCTCATACTTTCTTGAACATATCCCTTGTCGATAAGTTCATTGACTTATCTTTGCAACTCCTTTGTTTCCTCCGGGTTGCATCTATATGCTGCTTTGTTCGGTAGAGGGGCACCGGGCAGCAAGTCAATTTGGTGCTCAATACCTCTTATTGGAGGTAATCCAGATGGCAATTCTTCGGGGAACACATCTGCAAAGTCTCTTAACAAGGAATGCATTTTCGGATGTATAGGTCTCTCTTTCTCACTCTTTTTCTCAACCATAAGCAAAGCAAATACATTTTTCTGTTTGGTAATGGCTCTCTCAACCTGTGTTTTACTCAAGAAAAGATTTTCCTTACTAGTGTTTCCCTCCCCAGGTTGATTTCGATGTAGCATGCTCGGTTTCAAAGATTCAAGAGTAATGCATTTTCGTTCCTTGTGAAAAGAGTATGTGTTTTTATGCCCATCATGTACAGCCTTTCTATCATATTGCCAAGGTCTACCTAACAACAAGTGACAAGCATCCATGGGAATAACATCGCACAGAACTTCATCTCGATAATTCTTCCCAATGGAAAATGATATAAGGGCTTGTTTGGTTACCTTCACATCACTTCCTTTGCTAAGCCACTGAAGCTTGTAAGGTTGAGGATGTTTCGATGTTGGTAGCTTCAGTTTTTCAATCATGGTTGTCGAGGCGACATTGGTGCAGCTTCCTCCATCGATAATCATCGTACACACCTTCCCGTTAATAGTGCAACGGGTGTGGAAGATGTTCTCCCTTTGCTCATTCTCTTCGGGAGATATCTCAGCATGTAATGCTCTCCGTATCACCAACAACTCACCATCATCAGCTTTTTCAACGATATTCTCGGATTCTTTAGCTTCAGAATCATTCTGGTCATGTTCATCGCTGGCCTCTTGAAGTTCCAAATCGATCTTCTCAATTTCTTGAAGAGTCATAACTCTCCGATTTGGACAATTAGCTTGCAAATGCCCATAGCCATGGCACTTAAAACACTTCCTTGTGTCACCATCAACTTTCTTGCTGGTTTCTTTGATGGGTTCCACCAACTTCTCTTTACCCTTAGCTTTCGACGAAACACCTTCATATTTGCTTGAGGAAGCACCCCTAAAGTAGGATGTCCCCTTCGAGGAGGTTCTGGAAGAAAACCTCTTGCTACTCTTTAGTTGTTTCTCAACCTTCATTGCTAGCTTGCAAACATCTTCGAAGGACCAATAAGGCTGAAGTTCAACCAAATCAGCAATTTCCTGATTCATGCCACCAAGGAATCGAGCGATGGTTTGCTCGGGAACTTCTGGAACTTCACACCTCATCATGAGTTGTTCGAACTCACGAATATATTCTTCAATACTCATCCCTTGTTGTCTTAGGGAAATTCAACTTGAGAAACAGATCTTGCTTATAGGTATCGGGCAAGAACCTCTTCTTCATAAGTTTCTTGAGTTTATCCCAAGACTTGATTCGGCTTTTTCCTTCTCTAGCTCGCTGATGCTTTAAATTCTCCCACCATAGAGAAGCATATTTAGTAAGTTTCAGAATAGCGACCTTGCACCTCTTCTCATCCGAGTAGGACTTGAAGTCAAAAACTCGTTCAATGGCATGGAGCCAATCAACAAAGTGGTCAGGATTGAGACTACCTTCGAACTCAGGTGCATCTGCTTTAATCTCACGGTCATTCTCATGGTGTCTTCTTCTTCTTCTCCGAACTCGGTGCTCAGAAGCACTAGAGTTGCCTCCAGTGGAATTAGAATCATCATTAGAATTGTGATGCGAATCTGAATTGTCATGGTGTTGCTGAACATCGGGACGCCTTGCTGGTTGCTCTTGTCTTACCGGGTTCTCTAGGAGATTGAGAACTCGCTCCATTTGCCTTTGGAGATTCTCTATAGCACGATCTCGCCTTAGGTCGTGCGCTTGCTCCAAAGTCAAGCCTCGTGGAACTTGTTCGTCACCCATGATAAGTAGAAGATAACATTACAAAGGAATCACTCAAGATAAGTTCAACCTTGAGCTCTGATACCAACTTGATGTGTGCGGGCGAGTGACTCCGAACAGAAAATTTCAGGATTGTGCGATTTTGGAAAAATGGGAGTAACTTTCTCAATATAGGTCGGATTGTTCCGATTCCAAAAGTCACAGATCAAAGACTCGTAGATCTACAACTTTCGTGTTTTGAGTTTCCACAAATAAGCTCTATGGAGTGAGCGATTCTGGGAGAAAGTGGATGAGGCACTGTGTTTGTGGGGATGTGTGTAACTCGAGGATATGGAAGGTTTATCACCTAAGCCTAAAGGCACAAGCCACCAGCCAAGGATAAAGGACCGAGATAGTTGCAGTTCACCACCAAGGCTTAAAGGAAATTCCACGGCCAAGGATAAAGAACTGTTTGATTCACCACCAACGACGTTGGATAAAGAATCGAGATAATAATTCAACTCACAAAGAGGAATTTTCATTCATTCAACCAGTCTGATTACAAAATGAGAATATGTCTCATTATATAGATATTAGACTCAGAATTGAAAACAACATGGGAACTACCCAAACATTAAAGACTAAACAAAACTGAAATAGCATTAAAGGTCTAGGAACTAAGGAATGCAATAAATGACATGGGGACTAGGAGTCTTATCTCTTCAGCCTTCAAAATTCGTCCACCAACAATAACTAGCAAATATCTACTTCCAAAGAGCATTAAATCACTATGGAACTTATTCTGAATAACTCTCCTTTGATATATCATCGATCAGCAACGAATTTTGATATTGGTATCATCATTCCTTAACCTATCGAAGCAAGTTGTAACCGAAGTTAGTCTTGTCATGAATAAGTACCGATAGTGTTTGTTTTGCTAAAGGAATCTGCTCAGCACTTAAGGATTGATCAGTAGTCTCGGATGCTCCCGCATCAATTTTCAAAGAAAAGTCAAAAGCGCCTCTTATCGTAGAGCGGCACGCTACCCAAAGTACACCAAGTATATCAGCCCAAAATATAAAATAAATACAAAAAAATAATAAAAAAATATTTAAAAAAAATATTTAGAAGAGAAAAAATTTTGGTTAAAAAAAATTAAGTTAAAAAAAAAAGAGCTTCCTCATACTTCATCAAAGAAGACATCTTTAACTCTCTCTCTTCCTACATCTCTTGCACTCTTTCATGTTGATTTTTTTCACCATCTTTCGTACCTAAAGGAGACACAAACGATTCCTTTAAATAGAAGTCATGTACATAGAAGTTTAATTGCTATCTTAACTCATGTCATGCCCCAAACCCAGCATTTTAGTCGGGCATGCGACGATCGTATAAACCTAGACTAATACCCTATAGAATATGCAAGGCTTATAAAATTACTTACAATCCTAACATCCCATGAATACTATCGATTTTAATTTATAATAAATAATTTTATATGAACAAATTTTATCCTTGTATAATTTATAAAACTCGATTATCCATGGTCTTTATCTAATCGATCTTTTCAATTATAATTCCAACCATTATCAAATGTATGTATCTTGTAACTCTAAAAAAAAAGAGAAGAAAGAGGGATGATAAACTTTATAGCCAAATAAGAATCACTATACACCTACACCAATAATAATAATTTAATTCAAAAATAATAATAAAACATAAATTTATATATTAAATATGTAGAATAACTTAAATAATCATATAAATGTGTGTCAAATATATGTCTTATTAGAAGAAGTGTGTTATCATATCTCAACAATTAAAATCTTTCATACAACATTAGTTATATGTCTTGTCATCTATTTTTTTTATCATAAATTTAATTTTCTTAACATTTTTCTTTCTGACTTTTGACTAATCAAGATCATGTCTTAATCTTAGTTTGACCCAAAATCTCATATGTAAGCCCGTAGGGGCTGTCCCAGGCCTAAGCTTCTGGCAGATTGTCTCAATCTTGGTCTAACCCAAAATCCCACACATAAGCCCATGAGGACTATCCCAAGTATAAGCTCCTGACCAATTATCTATATGATGAGATTAGTCCAAACCATATTCTTTCCATCCAATTATTAC
Organism: Cocos nucifera; assembly: GCA_006176705.1. Lineage (NCBI taxonomy): Eukaryota > Viridiplantae > Streptophyta > Magnoliopsida > Arecales > Arecaceae > Cocos > Cocos nucifera. The sequence goes on from QRFJ01004468.1 coordinate 124,312, forward strand.
ATGTTGATTTTATCATATCAATTTTAATTTATATTATGATTAAAACAAATATATCATATCCATATGCTCATACCATCAATCATTGATGCACATATATAATAAATACATAACATACTCATGCTGAAAAATTATACCAAAAATAATAATGTCTCAACATGATAATACATTAATACAAATTCAATAATGTAAAACCAATAATACAAATTCAACGATAAAAATAGCATATATAATGGTGACACTACTACAAAAAGAGGTTACGATGGTGCATACTATAGCAGCATTTTCGAAATCACTGCAATAAAATCTAAAGCAGCAGTTACGAAGAATCGCTGCCATAGATTGACCTATAGCAGCGGTTACGAAGAACCGCTGCCATAGATGGACCTATAGCAGCGGTTACTTTAAACCGCAGCTATAGGTCGACTTATGACAGCGATTACACTAAATCATTGCTATAGGTCTAATATATGACAGTGATTTATTCTAACCACTGCTATAGATCAATCTATGGTAGTGGTTATATATGTCAAATTTATAGCAGCGGTTTAAAATAACCATTGCAATAGATTTAACCTATAACTGCGATTCAGTGTAATTAGTGCCATATCTTTTTTTCATATTTTTGCTCTAAATATTATATAATTTTAAAATTTAATATCCATCTTCACCGTTCATTATCTAAATAATTACTATTAGAATGTTATCACAAAAGATCGCCTTGATCTGATGGCCCTAGCTTCATCGATCAGAAAAATTTGATTTTGATGACCATGAACGACGACGCGATGATCTGATAGATGAAGATTTTTGATGGATCCAAAAATTTACAACAATGATCTCGATGATGTTTGTAGCATACTATCAAAGTTTTAATTCAATCGGATATCATTATCATGGTCATTTTAGTATGGAATGATTTTGACCGTTAAATTAGAAATAAGCAATCAAAGGGCTAAACGATATCCGATTATGAGATAATTTTTTAGTTAAATGATCTTTGCTTTAATTTTAATAATTTTATATGATGATAATCATAAAATTTAACTCGTGCATCTAAGAATGATCCAAAACTATACATCATTTGATAATAATTCTTAAACTCCGTCGGTAATTATGCTCGTGCTTTTGGAAGATCTGCTTAACGTAAATAGTTCATACAAAAATAATTTGAATTTTATGATCATTACAATATAAAATCATTAAAATTATAGTAAAGATTATTTAATTAAAAAATTATCTCATAATCGAACGTCGTTTAGCCCTTTAATCACTTATTTCTAATTTAACGGTCAAAATCATTTCGTACTAAAATGATCTTGATAATGATATCTAATTGAAGTGAAACTTTGATAGTATGCTACAAACATTATCAAGATCATCATTGCAGGTTTTCAGATTTATCGAAGATCTTCATCTATCAGATCATCGCATCGTCGTTCATGGTCGTCAAAATCAAATTTTTTTGATCGATGAAGTTAGGGCCATCGGATCAAGGCAATATTTTATGATGACAGTTTAATGATAATTATTTAGATAATGAACGATGAAGATGGGTATTAAATTTTAAAATTATATAATATTTAGAGCAAAAATATGAAAAATTGATTTCTAATCTATGGTAGTGGTTATTGAAAATTGCTGCCATAAATCTATGGCAGTGGTTAGGTCTATGGCAGCAATTTTCTAAATGCTGCTATAACAGAGTTATGTTAGTGGTTTGAAAATTACTGCAGTAGGTTAGGTTCAAACTGGCCCCAAATTAGATTTCCTTTCGTGCGCTCTCTCTCTCTCTCTCCCTCCTCTCCGTCGTCGATGAGACCCCACCCATCTCCTTCCCCAGCTGGCGCCGCCCCTCCTTCCCCTCTGGCCACCCTCGCCTCTCGATGCCCCCTCCTCCCCGCTCACCCCCCATCCCTGGCCGCCCTTGCCTCTCAACCCCTCGTCGTCACTGCGCACCCCCACCTCCCGGGCCGCCCCTCCCCATCATCATGCACCTCCTCGGCTGCCCCCGCCTCTCAGTGCCCCCCTCCCTGCTCGCCCCTCATCCCCAACCGCTCCTACCTCTCGGCCCCTCCCCATCACTGTGCACCCCCACTCTTGGAATGCCCCCCATCACTGCGCACCCACCCCGGCCGCCCCTACCTCTCAACCCGTCCCCGTCACCATGCCCCCCCACCTCCCGGGTCACCACTCCCCATCACCACGCACCCCCCGGTCGCCCCCGCCTCTCAGTGCCCCCTTCCTCTCTGCTTGCCCCCCATCCCCAGCCACCCTCGCCTCTCGGCCCCTCCCCACCCCTCTTTAATCAATCTCCCAACTCCCGCCACCCCTACCTCCCAAGCCGCCCCTCCCCATCACCGCGCACCTCCCTCGACCACCCCCACCTCTCGGTGCCCCCCTCCCCGCTTGCCCCTCCATCCCCAGCCACCCCCGCCTATTGGCCCCTCCCATCCCTTCTGGGTCAATCCCCTAACCCCCACCACCACCACCTCTCGGGCCGCCCCTCCCCATCACCTTGTACCACCACCAACCTCTCCATCACCGTGCACCACCACCACCCCTCCCGTCACCATGCACCACCACCCCCTTCCCCAACCTCCTCGCCACCACCCCTCGGCCACCTCTCCCTCTCTCCCCTCTTTTTCTCTCTTTCCTCTTTCTCTTTCTCTCCATCTCATTATCTTGCTTTTATTTCGCAGGTTATCTCTAGCATCATCGTCTTCCTCTAGTGCTGTCATCGGTGATCCTCGGAGTTTTCGGTACGACCCCTTCTCCATAACCACAGGTATAATTTTTTTAAAATTTATAATATTATTTATTAATCACTTATAATATTTATAATAATTTTTAGAATTTTTATAATAAATATTATGATTATCTACCAACCGTGGGTCATGCCGGTGGGTAAGAAAACTTCTGTCGATTGGTTCTGGATCATATTGGTGAATTTTAGATCGGACTATGCCGTATCCACGATCATGGATAGCCCTTAGGTTGTGCTGTGTCCAGGGCCGTGGATAGCCCTTGGACCGTGCTATGTCAGCAGCCGTGGACAGTCCTTAGACCATGCCGGTAGATAAGAAAACTTCTGTCGATGAGTTTTGGACTGTGTCGTGTCATGTCGACAGCCGTGGACAACCCTTGGGCTGTGCCAACTGATAAGAAGATACTGCCGATGGGTTATGGGCCGCGTTGGTGGTTGTAAGCTGTGCCGACCACTAAGAGTACCCTCACCCCCACCAGCAGATTTGGGCCATGGCAGCCTCTAAGAGAACCTCCGACCGCTAATAGAAAGTGAAATTATTTGTTGCTCATCCTTAATTATTTATGGATGTAATTCATGTTATAGAATTTGATGCATAATATTTTTTGAGTATTTATATCTTGTTGCTTTTGTTTATTGTATTGCATAACGATAGACTCGTCAATTGATTAGTGTACATAATCTTCGGCATCCATACATTTATATATAATTGTACAGATGGGAGAATTATGTACAATGATCAATTGATTGTCTAATTTAGATGGTTTAAAAATTATAAATAATTTTATAGGTAATTACAGTAATCAAACGATATGTTAAGAATTTTGAATAAAATTTTGGATAGCATTTTTCTTTTATTCTCCCTACATGGGAGAACTAAGAAAAAATACTATCAAAATTTTATTTGATCCCTGTTGCATATCGTATGATTACTGTAATGAATCTATATAATTAATGCAATTTTTGAATGGAATAGGATCTATCTTTACCTATTAGTTAGTGATAGGATATATTTATTGCATATCTGAAAGTGATATTTAATGTGAGTTCTACACATGATATTTATTTTGATCCCTGTTTATGATGCACTTTTTGTTTATAATGCATATTTGTTTATAATGCATTAGTATATAATGTAAGTTCCATGCATGATGGCCATATTGTAGATGTTATTAGGTGATGACTTTAACATTCTGGTATAAATATTAGAGTCTATTTATTGATACTATACTAATATTATTGTTCAATATATTATATTGATTAATGTTCATTAACGTTGTAGGTCACGATGACACCGAAACGCTATCTAGCTTTCACCCCTGCCTCTTGGTGGGTTATGCAGAGCTTGGCATCTAAGAAGCAGTCGGAGCATACTCTATCTTCCTCCGCATCGGTTGCTTAAGGACCATCGGCATCTACTTCATCATCGATATCTACTCCATCAGCATTTGAGCCTCCACCGTCAGCCATTTCTCCGACACATGCTCCGACACCAGCATCTGAGTATATATTTTTATTATGTTATTTATTTATTTATTTATATAGTATTTATACACTTATATATTTGCATAATATATTTTTATTGTAGGTGCATCATCCAGTAGGATATTTCATGATCCCACGTGTATGCTCCATGTGTGGAACCACCAGCATCAGGTGATGGTGGACTACGACGTGGAGGGGAGGCCAGTAGGAAAAATCGCACGACAGATGCATTCTTTTTTTAAGAGTGCTTGTGATGCGGTCTGACATCATTCTAGTATTGCCCATAGACTGATAATTAATAGATGCTGGTGTCAGAGACTGGATGTGGGAGGAGATATGGGTAAGTGTATCTTAATTCTATTTATGCATTTGGTATGCTTACTTTTTTATTTGATTAGAATAATTTGATAACTAACTTTTGATAATTTTGTATAGAGGAGGTACGACTTTTCAGATCACGAGAGGGCTCGAGATGCTCGACTGAAGAAGATTAGAGAGTTATATCGGAGCTACAAGATCAAGCTCCGTAGAGGATGGCTCGAGTATCGATGAGACACTCCGAAGGAGCTTGTTTCTTGGATATAAGACTGTCCCCTGAGTCGGTGAGAGGGGATGGTTAGACATTGGAGGAGCTAGGAGTTCAAGATAAAATTTTTAACTTTTAAATTTTTCAATATACTTAAAATTATATTTAAATATTTTTTAAATATTTATTATTTATTTGAATATTTATTAGGCTGCCTCCTATCAGAATCGGAAGAATCAGGCAGTCCAGGAGTACACGCATACTCTAGACTATGAGTCTATAGCCAGTCGTGTGCATAGAGAGATAATAAATTATGAATCTTACTAGATAAATTAAATTAATATTTTTTTTATATTACTAATAAACTGATCTATTGTTATAACTGATTAGAGATGAAGTGATGCCTAGTCGTAGCAAGATCTTTCGATCCAGCCATACGAATAAGAAGGGCAGGCCGATGAATGCCACGATCAGAAGGATTTTTGTAAGAAATAAATATATTAGTATATATAATCAGTATTATTATATTTCTTATAAAATTTTATTTGAATTTATAATTATAGGAGCAGTTAGATGCACTCACGAGCAAGAGCTCGGACACCTCTGGCCCCCATGACCATCTATCTTAGGTCTTGGGACCTGAGCACTTTAGAAGGATCTGATGCAGGCCCGGACATATGCCGACGAGCTATTGATCAGAGGTGAGTGTCTCTTCACATGCTTCTAGTGTTGTCAGTCGGAAGTAGCTTGAGGAGGTGTTGGCCAGGCTGCTCAGGCTATGACACGGATAGATCAAGCTATGGCACGGGCTGCTCATGCTGAGGAGCGCACATCTTATTTGGAGGACATCTTGACCACCATGGTGAAGAGGCTCAGCACGTGTTTTGGAGCTGACTTCATGGGTCTTGAGGATATGTTGGCCGACGTTCCAACTCCAGCTCCTACAGCTCCAGCCCCTCTAGCTCCACCTCCAGCTCTAGCTCCAGCTTCAGCTCCTCCAGCTCGTGCTCCATCTTCCATTGATGACGATGATGTAGATTTAGGAGACTTTTGATATTTTTTTTAAAAAATATTATAATAAATTTTATTCGATAATAAAATTTGAGCATTTTAGAAATATTTTTATATTTATAATATATTTTTATATTTTTTTATGTTATATATCTTTGCATTTATCATGTAAAATATATAAAAAAATTAAATTTTTTATATTTTTTATTATTCAAAATCAAAAGCTATGACAGCGGTTATAAAATTACTGCCGTAGGCATGCCAAGCACTACCATAAGTTATGTGCCAATCACTGTCATTAATCTATGACAGTGATTATGAAATCGCTGCATTAGACTTATGGCAGCGGTTCTGTAACCGCTGCCATAGCTTAATCCATGATCACGGTTAGAAAATTACTGCCATAGCTCAACCTATGATAATGATTTAAAAACCATTGCCATAGGCTATATATGACAGCAGTTTGAATAACCACTATAATAACCACTGCCATAGACCTACAGTGATGGCCATAGTGGCAGCGGTTAGCTAACCGCTGCCATAGCTTATGGTAGCAGTTTTTTAGGCACGGCAGCGGTTACAAACCGCTGTCGTAGTTCTATTCTATAGTAATATAATCATGTACAGGAATTTTTATCTCAATTTATGATAAACAAAACTCTCAAGACTATGATCTAGCTATCAAAACTCTTCTCAATATCCTCCTATCTAGCAAATTATTCTCTTATAAATTTAAGTTAATTTTTTAAAATAAATCAACTAGATTAATTTAAAATCTTAAAATCCTCTATTGAGGTTTACTAGGATCCACACTCTATTCTCAAGATCTCTAGAGATAGAAAATTCATAAAGAGAGAGAAATTTCTAGAGAGAGAAAGTAGAGAAAAAATTATAGAGAGAAAGAGAGAAGAGAGAACATTTTCTTTCTTTTCTTCCTTTCTCTTTTTTTCTAAAATTCAAAAATCCTAATAGAGAGAAAAAATAGGAGAGAGGAAGTAGAGAAACAAAATAAATCTCTAGAGAGAGTTAGCTTCTAGAGAGAGATTCAGGATCAAGGTGGAAGATAGAGAAACTCTCTCTCTCTCTTTTTTTTTTCTTTTTTTTTTTTCTCTTTTCTTTTTTCTTTCTTTTTTTTCTTTTTTTTTTCTTTTTTCTTTCTTTTTTTCTTTCTTCTTCTTCCACGGCAAAACAGAGGATTTGCATCCTCTCTTTTCTTAATGGAATAGGAGACTCTTTGTCTCCTCATTCTCGAGGCAAGGGAGGTCCTCCCTGCCTGTAGTAGCCATGGCCAGAGGAGAAGGCGATGGCGGCAATGCTAGCTAGGTTTGGTGACCAGTGGTGGCAACAAGCGGCAAAATAAAAATCCAAGATTAGCCATAGAAAATAGGAAAACCTTTTATCTAAATTTTTCAGAGATTACCAAGTCAAAATTGAGGCTTCTAAGTATGAAGAAAGTAGAGAAAAGATCAATCTAAAAAATTCCTAAGTCTTACCTAGTCTTTTCGGCAATGCACAACTACGATTTCCAACGAATACGATGAAAGGCCCTCGTGCATAATTTCTAACGATTCTCATCGATTTGGGTCTCAATTCTTGATGAGAAGGAGAGGAAAGATCCCTCCCCTTTAAATTAGGATGAAGGGGAGGAGTTTTACTCCTCCCTGATGGAGGATTTCCAACTCCGATCAGAAGTCATTCGGCAAGAAGACTCCTTCACAGAGTCTTCTATCAATTATTTTTTTATTAAAATTGGGATATTACATTCTCACCTTTTTAAAATAATTTTATCCTCGAAATTAGCATACCTAAAAATTTGAAAGGCTGTGGATATTTAACTCTCATTTTTGCTTCAAGTTTTCATGTAGCCTCTCTTTCATTATAATTGGTCCATCATATCTTTACAAGTCCTCAACATAAGTAATTATGTAAAATTTTAAATTTAGATCTATTTTATCTAGAAGATAATGAATTTTCTTGATCTCTTTAGTCTTGGCTTAAAATATCCTATTTTCTTGCCCACAAAATTATTTGCCCTTGATTAATCTCGCATGAACATCGTAATCGATCCAACCTACTCTTAATAAAATTAGAAGAATCTAGAGTAATAGATGCTCACCATGATCTATAATTTTTTTAATCTTTTTAACTTCCAGCATGATGGAACAATTAACCTCTTACTGTAGAAAATCTTAAATTTATTCAAATAAATGGAGTAATAATGTCAAAGCTAAAAATGGGATATCTATATTTGAATTATTCTATATCCGAGTTCAACCAAATATTATTAATCCATTATTACTAAACTTAAAATGCTCAGATTTTTTTTTCTAAATATCACTAATAATAAAGAATCAATTATTGAAGATTATAGTACAACATCAAGATGAGCCTAAAGAATCAACAACCTTATCCTTTCTTTTATTAGTGGTGGTTTTTTACAATCAACACAAGACTTCAATCACTGCACTTATTGAGCTAGAATTGTATTTTTAACTAGTTTTAGTAAAAATCATCCACCATATTTTCATTGTGCACTCTGATCTAAATCTATGAATCCTCTAGATTTTTGTTTTCTAACAAATCTTGACAAGAATACTGCTTTACTTCAGAATCTAAAAAGATCCAATCTTTCAAAATTTTGGATGGATTTAGAGGAGCCAATGTTTAAGTTTCTTTATTCTCAAGCATATTACATCCAGATTAATCTTAATCCACTTCCATATTGGAAGTCTTTGCATAAGTTCCACTACACATCTAGAATCCAATATATCTATATTTTACCTGATAATCAAGAGGATAATTTCAAATAAACCTTTCTTTGTAAAAAAATTAGTTCAAATCTCTAGCAAATTAGAAGATCCTAAATCAATACCCCAATATGAGTAGAATCAATCCAATTATTATATATAGAAATTTCTTTATCACAACTCTTAGCATAAATAAATTGACAGATGAAATATTATCCCTTACATGTTAAGACTCATATAAGTCATTCAAAAGTTTCTTGACTCAATTTAATAACAATAGCATGATATGTCCAATCTACTAAAAAATCTAGACTTGATTTAAAATCTAACATACCTAATAATCTCCAAAAATATAAAAAATTAAGTAAGCTAATCCAAAGATGATAATTTAAATTATAAAAGATTCTATCATAATGTATATTTGATGTCATCTTAATAAAAACTAAACTAATCAATATAATCCATTGTTAATATAGTATATAATCTACTAATTGGTATAATTCTTGAAGATTATTTCACACTCAAAATAATTTGATACTAAACCCAATATTTGCAACTAGATGATCAACAACAAAACTAGGAGGGACTATTATGGTTTACACCCACATCAAATTTGAAATTTTAAAATCATCTAATAATAATTAAATAAGTATATCAACACACTACAATATACAAATATTGTAAATTATATTCTCGAGTCAACATTTCTATCCAACTTATTAAAATCTAAAGTAACTCATCAATTCTATTATATATATCATATATGCCACATATATATAAATCTCGTCATAATACCTAGTGATCCAATTCAAACTTTAAATTTTTACTATAACTTCTATAATATCCTTAGCGATCATAACCTTAAGTTTAAGCATTACTTAGGTCACAATCCCAAGTGACCATAACCTAAAATTTAATATTTTTTATATCATGCTCTCATAATAAAATTCAATATATCAATTAAAATATATTTTTCATCTTCACTCATGTAATGAAATCTTCTTATAGGCTATATCTTAAACAACTTTCAAAATTATAATGATCAAACAATTAATATCAAGAATTAGAAAATCCTTCATGATCTTCAGCTGTATCAAGTTTAGAATTTTAAAATTATTTAAATAATAATTGGATAAGTATACTCAATATAATATATTGATATATCACTATAAGAATTCAAACTATTAGCGACGACAATATACTGTCGCTAAAATTGATGCCGTCGCTAATACCATCATAAAAGTTAATCTAAAAAATTTTTATCGCTAATTAGGACTATTAGCGATGGCAAAAAATATCCTTGCTAATAATAGAATTAACGATGGCTTTAGAGATGAAACAAATCCATCTCTAATTAAATTTTTTAAAAAAATTTAAAACATATTTGCGATGGCATATTTATTACTAATGCCATCACTAATTATTATTAGCGATAAATTATTCCATCACTAATGCTATCTTTAATTATATTTAATTTTTGAATTAAATAAAAAAATAATTTAAGAAATATTAGCGATCGTAGATGCTGTCGCTAATACCGACGGTAATACTTAATTTATTTTTTTTTTAAAAATTAATAATAATATTTTTTAAATTTATTTTAATTAATTATAATAAATTATGGTTTTTAATATATATTATAATTAAAATCCAAACATATTATGACAATCAAAAATTAAAAATTAATTATATTATATTAAAAATATATATATTCTTTTATAAGCAATATCAAAAAATATATGATACGTAAAAAAAAAGGATCCGATCCTTATCATCGTCCACATTCTCTTCCTCCTGCTCCTGTTCGACAGCTGGTGGATAAGAGTTAGATGTCCCAACATCCTGTAATAAAAAAAATAAAATAATATTAGTAAATTTTGATATGGGGACGTATCTTTTGATACGAAGGTATATCTTTTGATATACTCTTTCGATTCTCAAATAGATTATTTCTACATATTTCATTCAATGATATGGAGGTATAGACATCTTCGGTCCATCGATTGAATAGTTAGATTAAATTTTTTGCCCCTAAATCCACTTTCCACACTCAAACCTAAATATACAAAGCTTCTAAAAATAAAAACTTAAAATAATTAAAATAATTTAATAATATATATACCTGATGTGATGGCTAGGATGATGAGCTTAGCTGATCGTGTAGCTATGGATCTTGAAGAAGCTCTACGATCATGTCGTAGATGGCATCCAGGAGACTCTAAAGTTGCTGGCTTAGAAGCCTTTGCATGACCTCCTCCACGTGCGCATCGCTCGAGGTCTAGAATATTGAGGCCTATGAGGATGTTGAAGGATATCGAGATGGTGGAGGGTTGAAGCTATGGTTGAGTTCTATGACCTGGCTCCTACTCATCCTTCCAGTGGTGCTGAGCAATCCCTTAAGGTCAAGGAGGGCTGAGAAGATAGATCATCTCCGTACCTCTCAGCAACGTATGTTGCATAACGCATCTGCATAGTTAAAAAATATATTAGTTGTAATATAAGAATTAGATCCTATAACAACTTAATTAGTAAATAAAGTTTAAAGTTTTTATCGCAATTCATTGCGATGTAAAATCTAAATAGTCACCAGTTCTCTTAGAATGGTATGTGGCCCGTCACAACTGTAGCTAGTTTGATGGATGACCCAGCTGCCCGTGCCTATAATAAGTAAATAATAAAATTAAATTAATTAAAATATGTATATAAGTATTTTTACAATTCTAGTGAAGATCTTTAATATTGATTTCTTATCAGTCTGTCGACTATAACATGTGTGCCAACTAAGTCGTCCGTATGTCTGATCGGATCCTGCTGAATGATTCGATTCTACCAGCCCCTTTGCCGCCTATCAGAGTACTCCTCACTGCTCCACTGATCATAGAGGGCCTACCATATGTCTACCTACATCCAGTAATCCATGATGGATCTCCAATCCGATGGTAACTAGGAACCGAAATGCTGGATGGTAGACTACCTGAGGCTATAAAGGCCATCTCAGAGCCTTTGTGTGGCCACCTCCTTAAAGATTTGATGGCTAGCCTCCTCATCCTAGGAAGTCTCGAATCGATAGTAGTACTACAAGATTGAAGAAAGCATACATTTATATGTAATTAAAATATCAATATATCAGGAATTTATAAATTAAACTAGTTTTGACTTACCAAAAACATCCCCCAAGCTGCATCACGTGCTCCAGATGGCCAGTTGAAAAACTTGTTCACCAGCCCTGGTATCAAGCATCAAATGATGCCAACAACCACATAAGATACTCTAGACTCTCTAAACATGCTGCAAAATTAATTTTGAATAATAAATATTAACTCTAAAATTGCTAAATTAGAAATATATTAATTAAAGTTGTAATACTTATGAGTGGCTCTGAACGTGGATAAGCTGTCTATTCTCCGATCGAGTTAGAGATTCCATGAGCTAGGTGGATCCTCGACCATGACTCTATGTCTGTAAGCCAGTCGCTACTGTATATGATGCTGGGGTCACTGGTGATCCCCTATCATTTGATATAAGATGTGCAGAACCATGCGAGCTAGCTACATGATCGCTTTCTCCTCGAAAGCTCTGTCTTTGATTGGAATGACTCCGACCTCTAAAAAATATGATGTATAATATCTAAAAATAAAAATAAAAATCAAAATAAGTAGATAACTTAAAAATTTATTTAAATAAAATATCTATCAAAATATAACAAGACGATTAAAATTTAACTCACGTATAATAAAGATTGTTAGTGAGCATCTGAATGTATCAGCAGTCCGATGTTTCTCATCCAATAATACATGATAATGTGTTGGTCTACTAATCCCCTAATTTTGTTGGTGTATCAGCTACTCCGATACCACTTGTTAAGGATCTAGTACCAGCAAATTATGATAAAAAAAATAAAATAAGAAAAATAATTAAGTACGTGGATCAGCCCAAGGGCTCACCTCCACGGAATATGCAAAACTCCACTATGAAAGAAAAAAATAGGTACAAGAGGAGAACACCTAGTCTCAACTTACTATATATAAATCTCTCTCAACTAGAAGCTACCCTCACAAAAGCTCTCTCAGAATTCCAAGAAGATCCACAGAAGCTACAAGATGCATTGCTTTCACAATCTCCTCGTTGGATGCTATGCACCTATTGCTTCTCTCTCTCGCGGGCTGAACATACTCGGCGCTCTACCAAGCTTCTCTCGGTGGCTGCTTGAGCCTCTCTACATGCCTTTGATGCCATACATGCCATTGTACTACTCCATAGCATCTTAGCCCTTTAAATAGGATGAGAATTCTCTTTTCAGCGGTTCACAAGGAGTCCTAATAGGGCTTTTTCTCCTAATATGAGTCGAACATGACTTTGATAGAGTCTTAAAATATTTTTCAACTTTCAAATCATGACCGCAACCCTTCATGGCCACTGAATCTTGTGGTCTATGCGCAACTCTCATAGATCTTTTGGATTAATCACAATCCAAGTCCAAATAGAAAATCCCATCCTATTTTATTCATTTTCGTCGAGCCAGCTCGATCAGGGATCGAGTTGGCTCGACTGTATCTTGTCCAAACTCTTGCTTTCTATCTTTCTGAGAGGGTCGGCTCGACTATGATTCAAGCTGGCTCGATCTCAGCCTAAGCTGGCTCGACCCTATATCCGAGCCAGCTCGACTGCTTGCTGATACTGATTCTCCTCTACTGTGGATCGAATTTGAGGCATCAAATTCTAATAATCTCTACCTCGATTTGACATTCAGACTTCACCTGACTTTGAGAGCTTGTGATCCATCTCACCCCCATGCCCTGGGACATGCTTGCTGTTCATGGATGGGCAAATATGAAAGTCGAGCTAGACTGCTCGATCCCATCTCCATCATGGGCTATGTCCACTCTGATTAAAGATCTGCTCGGAGAAGTCTCTTGCAATAATAGGAACTTCACTCTATGACATCACCTCTCATTCTCTCGAGTCTCCCATCCCGTGTCCGATCCACCTCCACCTGGAGCTCTACCTCGCACTGGTCTCTCTCTAGCTCCTGAAGCTTCATCTCACACTGAACTTCCTGTCAGATAGTAATGTCTTCTCATCTTCTTCTTTCCCTTTAATATCATCCTATTGTCCCGCATGACCTTCAAAATTCCATCACTAGCTATCCACCTATAGCCATTTGAATCTAGTTTGCTCAGTGAGATAAGATTCTGTTTGAAATTGGGTATGTATCAAACCTCCCCCAATCTTCTCACTACACCATCATGTGTCCTCCAGCTGACCATCTCGATGTCTCTGATCACACAACTCAATCATCCAGTAGATAAATAGTATACTCACTGCTCTCTAAAGAGTCAAACTGCTCCTCTCTATAACAAACATGATATATGCATATAAAATCTAAAATTCACTACTAGAAAGAAGTAAATATCTCGTCAGATATCTCTGGGACATCATCCTCTGACTCGCTACTGGCCATTGCTATAGTAGCCCTCGTTCGATTTCTGAGTTATGGACAATCCTTGACTCGATGCCCTAATTCGTCATACCTGTAGCGTCTGATCTAGCTAGGATCCCTCGTCTTGGATCTGGATCGTCCTCTTTGCTATCCTCTGCCGCTCCGTCTACTGCCTCCTGCTTCTTCAGAAATCATCAAAGCTGAGCTGCCGCCATCTGAGCTTGAACCTGGATTCTTCCTTCTGAAAATCTCGTTCTAGAGTATCACTGCAGTGACCTCAACCATCTTGATGGTACTCTTGCTCACTAGAAGAGCAGTCACCAAGAACTCATATAAAGAAAAAAGTGATGCTAGCAAGACTAACGCTTTGGTCTTCTCCTTAACATTTTCACCAATGCTGAGGAGGTCGGTAAGGATCTTCTGAAAGTTAGATAGATGCTCCCACACACTTTGATCTTCGTCTATTCGGAGCTAGTAGAACTACCTCCAAAGGAATAGCATGTTGGTAAGTGACTTTGCCATACATAACTTTTTGAGCTTCGACCATAGCACCGTTAGAGAAGTCTTACCAAGTACATGGATCATGACATCATCCGCTAGGTACAAGTAGATTATGCTCACCACCTACATCTGGATCCACTTTCAATCCTTCACCTCTATGGTGGCTGGCATCTCATCGTACAAGAGAGCATCGATCAATCCATGATGGATAAGAACATTCTTTATCCTTGCTTGTCATAAGAAGAAATTGCCCTTTCCATCAAATCTATTGATCTCCACCTTGATTGTACTTATCTTTTTCAAATTCTTCAATCTCTATCCACTGCTATAAACTATGCTCTAGTACTGTCTGGCTTTGATACCAATCTGTTGGGATATCAGCTACTCTGATACTACTTATTAAGAATCTAGTACCAACAAATTATGATAGAAAGAAAGAAGAAAATAAAATAAGAAAAGCAATCAAGTGCGTGGATCAGCCTAAGAGCTCACCTTTATGGGGCATGCAAAGCTTCACCATGAAAGAAAAAAATATGTATAAGAGGAGAACACCCACTCTCAACTCACCGTGTATAAATTTTTCTCAACTAGAAGCTACCCTTATAAAAGCTCTCTCAGAATCTCAAGAAGATCCTCAGAAGCTATAAGATGTTCTGCCCTCATAGCCTCCTCACTGGATGCTATGCATCTGTTGCTTCTCTCTCTCACGGGCTACACATACTCGATGTTCTGTCAAGCTCCTCTTGACGGCTGCTTGAGCCTCTCTACCTGCCTCTCATGCCACACGTGCCATCCTACTACTCCACAGCACCTCAGTCCTTTAAATAGGATGAGAATCCTCTTCTCAGAAGTTCACAAGAGTCCTAATAGGGCTCTTTCTCCTAAAATGAGTCGAACTTGACTTTGATGGAGTCTTGGAATATTTTTTAATCTTTTCAGATCATGACCACAACCCTCCATGACCGCTGGATCATATGGTCCACGCGCAACTCCCATAGAACCTTTGGATTAATTACAATCTGAGTCTAAATAGAAAATTTTGTCCTATTCTATTCATTTTCATCGAGTCGGGTTGGTCAGGGGTCGAGCTGGCTTGACTGCATCTCGCCTAAACTCCTGCTTTCTATCTACCTGAGAGGGATGGCTCAGCTATGGTTCGAGCTGGCTTGATCTCAGCCTGATACTGATTCTCCTCTACTATGGATTAAATTTGAAGTATCAAATTCTAACAGATTTAAGCATTGTCTGATTCTCATCTAGCCGTATATGATAATCTTAATGCATTAAAATATGAAGAAGGCTTAGATCTTTCACTGAAAAATAAGGCATTGCACATTCTTTTGCACCTTTAACCATGAGATGGTTGCAAGCGGTTGTCTACAATATAACAGACCATTCAAGCTTGCCTTGCATTATAGGTTCTTTTGCACCAAAGTACAGTAAGATGACTGCAACTAGTTATCTACAATGTAATAGACCATCCAAGCTTGACCATACAATGATAAGAGCAGAATGCATCACCTCCATTTAGGTGCATCTTGCACCAGCAGTCATCATAGTCTGTATCTCCGATCCCCCGACCGCCTCCTCAAGCTGCAAACCAAAAATATAAATTTTATAAAAAAAATAAAATAATAATTTTAAAATAAAATTCATGTGCTCGCACAGCCTAGTCATTTGGCAAGCTTTAAGTCTGCATGCGTAGGATGCGCATCTTGACCATCTCCATTTGTAATGATATTTTTTACTTCTATGATTATGCTTTTGGAAATGCTGCACTCTTAGGGCAAGGATGAACTCATTGTCTTTATAAGAGATGTGTTAGTAGAGAAATACTTAATAGTGATATAATAGTTGTCCATTCATATATGAGTAGATTTTTGCCAAACTACCAGTGTTGGTACCTGCATAAAAAGATGTGAGAGATATTATATGTTGATGAAAAGCTCTACTTGTCCAATATATTTACTGGTGTGCAAGAGCTTAATGGTGATAGACTCGAGCATATGATTAGCATATTTGATAGATTTAATCTGATTATTGGTGGAAGCTCATGTAATAATCTTTCAGATAGCAACCGCTATAGTCATGATGGACTATAGGGATTGCTATAGTTATAGCCTTGCTGAGCCTTTAGGGGTTAGCAACCCTATAGAGGGTAAGCACGACTATAACCATAGCAGCCCTATCCATCATGATTATAACGGTCGCAATCTAAAAGACTATTACATGGACATCCACCACTAATCAGATCAAACGTCAAATGTGTTAATCATCTGCTCAAGCCATCACCATTAAGCTCTTATACATCAGCAAAGTCTTAGATAAGTGGACCCTCCGAAGTTCTTGCAATTGTCTCCCATATTTCAATCCTCATGCAAGTACCAATGCTTATAGTTTGGTATTAACCCACTCTTATATAAATAGATAACTATTCTATCCCTATTAAACATTATCTATTGATACATTTCTTACAAGAAAAACGAGCCCATCCTTGAACTAAGAGTAAAGGACTGACCAGAGGGAGAGAGGGGCTGGCAAGGGAATCGAATGGTGGAAGAGAGGAGTGTGGCGGGCTGGAGTTTCGAGGAGGTAGGAGGCTGGGAGCTTGCACCCGGGAACTGGGGAGGTGGGAACGTCTGGGGGTTTGAGGAGACGGGCCAGGTGAAGCTGGGGGGAGATGGCTGAGGGGAGGCTGTCGGCCTGGGGAGAGAGGGGGATGGTGGGTGAACTGAAGGGATGGGGGCTTGGGAGGTAAGAGGCAGTCGGGGGTTCAGGGAAGGAGGCAGGAGGTGACCGGGGAAAGAAGGGATGGCGGGGGAACCAAACGATGGGGAAGAGAAGGGTGGCAGGCCAAGGTTTCGGGGAGGCAAAAAGGATGGAAGCTTGCGTTTGGAAGCTCGGGGAGGCGATTGGGGTTCGGGGAGGTGAGCTAGGTGTAGTCGATGGGAGAGATGGCCAGGAGGAAGCCATCGATTGGGAGAGAGAGAGGATGGTGGGGGAATCGAAGTATCGGAGGTTTGAAAAGGCAGGAGATAGTCGGAGGCTCGAGGAGGCGGGTCGGGGTGCAACCGAGAGGATCGAGATGGTCAGGGGCTTGAGGAGGTGGGAGGTGGTTGGGGGCTCGAAAAGTCGAGCCGGATGTAGCCGAGGAGAGGCCGTCGGCTAGGGGAAGAGGGGGGTGGCGGGGGAACCAAAGGGTCGAGGGTTCAGGAGGCAGGAGGCAGTTGGAGGCTCAGAAAGGTGGGCTAGGTGCAACCGAAGGGATCGAGATGGCCGCAGACTTAGAAAGGCGGGTCGGGTGCAGCCAGGGGGAGGCTAGTGGTCGGGGGAGAGAGGGGTGGCGGGTGGACCGAAGGGTGGGAGGAGAGGGCAGTGGCGGTAGGGGATAAAAATACTGGAGGGCAGGGAGAGGGTGATGAAAAAATGAGGATCCGATGGACGGTGGGGTGGGAGAAAATGAGGGGGCAATGGGCAATAGCATGGGGGAAAATGAGGGCACGTGGCGAGGAGAAGAAAAATGAGGTGGAAAGATTATTAGCGACAGCAGATTTCATTGCTAATAATCATTTTCTGTCGCTAATATGCAAAAATATTATTAGCAACGATGAAAGTGGCCATCGGTAATAATTATTTTCATCGCTAATAATTATATTATTTAAAATATTTATTTTTAAAAATTATTAGCAATGGATATTCTTGTATGGCTAAAGTCATCGTTAATACAAATTTTTTTTAAATATTAAATTTTTTTCTTATCCTCCTAAGTCATTTTTTGGATGGTTAAAAATTAATATTTGATTTTATTAAATTTTTAAACTTTAAGTTAATTTATAGAATTAAAGTTCTAATTGATTTTAAGATTAGATTTAATTTAATTAGACTTAACTAATTTGAGGACTAATTGGACTTTTAATATTTTAAAGTAAAACTTAGAATTCAAAGTCTAATTGAATTAGATTTAATACGATTTCGAATTTGATTTCAAATTCAAATTCAAATTTAAAAAATTATTTTTTATAATTAATTTAAATCATATTAAATTTAATTAGACTATGACTTAATTTGAATATAATTGGATTTTACAATCTTATTAGGACTTGGATTCAAAGTCTAATTGAATTAGGTTAGACAAGATTTTGAATTAGATTTGAATCAAGTTTTAATTGCATTTAGATCGAACCTAAATTGAAAACTATTTTCTCCTAATTGATTATAATCAGATTTCAAATTTAATTAAGGTTTGACTTAATTTGAAGGTAATTGAATTTTACTATCCATATAGGATTCTGGATTTTAAAGTTCTCATTAAATTAGGATTAACAGGTTTTCTAATTGGATTCGAACTCCGGATTCGATTTAAAATTAAAGTCTAAATTAAAAATTATTTTTTTAATTAATTTAAATCAACTTTAATTTGATTAATTCTTGACTTAATTTGAGATTCAATTTGGATTTTATAATTCTTATAGAAGATTTGGATTCGAAGCCTAATTGAATTAGGTTTCAACAGGAATTTCGAATTGGATTTGAATCATGTTCAAATTGGATTTGAATCGAATCTAAATTGAAAACTATTTTTTTTCTAAAAATTATTTAAATCAAGCTTAAATTTAATTAGGTTTGATCTTAATTTGAAAGATAATTAAATTTTACTATTCAAGTAGGATTTGAATCAAAACTCTAATTGAATTAGGATTCGACAGGATTTTGAATTAGATTCTGAATTAAATTCAAATTGGAATACCTAATTTCTTCTAAAATTAATTTAAATCAAATTTAAATTTAAATTAATCTTGATTTAATTTAAGATTAATTTAAATTTTATAATCTATGTAGGACTTAGATTCAAAGCTTAATTAAATTAGGTTTGGCAGAATTTTTGAATTGGAATTCTGAATTGGAGTTTGAAATGGGGTTGGAACCAGTTATGGATTATTTAGTGACGACAAACATGCCTATCGCTAATTTTCATTCACCAATAATATTTTTTTAATAATTTTTTAAAAAAATTATTAGCGATGGCTAGATTTTCATCGCTCATAACCAAAAATAGTCATCGCTAATATGTATTTTATATTTAATTTTATAAAAAAATTTAAAAATTCTAAATAATTTTAGTGATGGCTTCATGTGGCCATACTAATAATAATAATAATGCTGTCACTAATAGTTAATTATTAAGTGATGGTTGATATTTTTATCGCAAATAATCCAAATTATGCACTAATCATTTAAATTTATCATTATTAATATTTTTTATTTAAATATTTTAAAATATTTTTTTATATTTTTAGAGATGGCTTTTGTCATCTCTAATACTTTATTTACCATCACTAATATTGTTAGTGATAATTTTTTTTATTGGTATTGCAGTGGCAAAAAGCTTTATTAGCGATGAAATTTGTTACCGTCGCTAAAATCTAATTTTCTTGTAGTGTATTCTACTTTATTCTAAAGTCAATACCTTTCATACCTAGGTCAAATCCTGCTTATCGAATTTTGAGACATATTGTATCCGACTTAAGTATACTCATCCAATTCTGTTATACATATTGTATGTTTCTTATGCATAAATTTTATTACAATACTTATTGATCCGGAATCTAAATTTTGAGTTTTTTCTACTACTTCTATTATGTTCCTAGTAATCACATATCTATTTTATCATATCCTTAATGATGCTTAAATATCCTTAACTTGCAGTTCTAGAGATCATAAACCTTTACTTAAGTCATAATTCCAAGTAATCATAAATTTAAGCTTCGATATCATTTATGCCACGGTCCTCAGTAATCTTAAACCTAAGCTCTGATACCATTTTGTCACATCTGAACCCAGCATCCTGGTCGGGTATGCGACGGCTGCATAAATCCTGGACTATTATCCACTAAGGGATGAGGTGAAAGCTAAATGGTGTTTCAGTGCCATCATAACCTGCAATGTTAATGAACCTTAACCAATATAACATGTTGAACAATAATAGTAGTAGAGCATCAATAAATAGACTCTACTTTTCAATTGAATCTCTAGCATTTTATACCTTCAATTTATGATGGAGAGTGAATAGTAGCCATTTTGTAGCCATTGGAGATAATTTGGGTAGCATTAAATACGTCAAGATGAAGAAAAAATAGCTATTATAGGATTTTTCATTGCAGAGGGCGACCTATGGGTCGACCACTAGAAAAGAGTCGCCCCATGGGATGCCTCTTTTGCAACAGGCAAGATAACAAGTTTCTATTTTGCACTCAAGACTGTAGGGGATGACCCAAGGGTCACCTCTTTTCCATAGGATGACTAGAGGTTGCCTCTTTTCTGCATGCTACTTTCAATCTTGCATGCCAGCATGCCAAATCAAAAAGGATTGAACTAGGAGTCACCCCTTTTTGTCCAAACTATCATTTCTTCATTTTTAAGCTTCTAAAAAGTTTGAGAATGCCTCCAAATGAATCAATATTATTTTGAAAGATTTCGAGACTTCTGAAAAACTTTAATTTTACCTTGAACTTAAGGAATTTGCTATTTTGACTATCTCCAACTATTTCTTTCAATGCAAAATTTTTTGATACTCCTGAAATAACTTTTTAAAACATCTTTAAGAAAGAAATTATTAGTACCCCTCTCAATTGTCTTGTGCTCAAGGGACAACAATATTGTACAGTAATGCTGCTTATCAAAGCACGTATTTAGTAGAAAAAATAAGAATATCTAGAAAATATTGCATTGAAAATTAATATTAAGGTCTATAACTTTGTTATAAGTTTATCGTAGATATTCGAGAAATTATAGTATATGATGCGAAGGATTTCCTCCCCCATCCATATAAAAAAATATAAATGTACGGATGCCGGAGATTATATATACTAATCAATTGACGGGTCTATCATTATGAAATGCAATAAACAAAAGCAACAAGATATAAATAGTAACCTAAAAAATGTTATGCAATAAATTCTATAATATGAATTACATCCATAAATAATTAAGGATGAGCAACAAATAATTTTACTTTCTATTAATGGCAGAAGTTCTCTTAGTGGCCGGCACGGCCCATGGCCGTGGGCACATCCCAGAATTCGCTGGTGGAGGCAAGGATTCTCTTAGCGGTCGGCACAGCTCATGCCCACCGGCACGGCCTAGAACCTGCTAGCGAAGGTTTTCTTATTGGCTGACATGATCTAGAACCGTCCACGACTATCGATACGGTATGGTCTAAGGCTACTGACATGGCCCAAGGCCATCCACGGCCACTAATATAGTACGACCCAAGGCTGCCAGCATGGCCCGGCCTAGAATCCACCGACATGATCCAGAACTAATCAGTAGGAGTTCTCTTACCCACCGGCACAACCCATGATCGATAAATAATTATAATATTTATAATAAATATTTATAATATTTATTATAAATATTATAAATATTATTATAAATATTATAAATGTGTAAAAGTTACTATAATTTTTTTAAAAAATTTATACCTGTGGCTATGAAGAGAGGGTTACACAGAGCTCCGAGGGTTGCCGATGGTGGCACTAGAGGGAGACGGTGGTGCTAGAGGTAGACTGTGAGATAAGAGAGATACAACATAGTGAGATACAAAGAGAGAAGAGAGAGAAAGAAAAAAAAAAGAGAGAGAATGAGAGAAGAGAGAGAGTGATAGATAGATAGAAAGTGGGAAGAGAGATAGAGAAAGAGAGAGAGTAGAGAGGGGGCGATTGGGTTGAGGAAAGAAGAAGAGAAGAGGAGAGAGGCAGGGAGGGGCAGGTTGGGCGAGGGAAGAGAGGAGAGAAAGAGAGAGATAGAGTAGGGAGGGGTTGGAGCCGGTGGTCGGGCTGGCCGAAAAAGAAGGGGAAGGCGGGGGAGGTGGTAGAGCCGGCAAATGAGCTAGCCGAGGAAGAAAGAGGAGGAAGGGGAGGTGGTGGGCTGGCGGCCGGGCCGACCAGGGAAGAAGGGGAAAGTAGGGAGGTGGTGGAGCCGATAGCCGGACTAGCCAAGGAAGAAAGAGGCGGGGGTGGAGGCAGTGCCAGCTAGGGAAGAAAGATAAGATAGGAGAGGCGGTGCTAGCCAAGGAAGAAAGAGGAGGCAGGGGAGGAGACGATGCCAATTAGGAAAGAAAACGAAGGGGAGGAAACTCACCGACGGTGAAGAGGAGGGAGAGAGAGAAAGCTTGGAGGAAAAATAACATTGGAGGTGGGACGGTAGGAAAAATAACCTAATCTATGATAGCAGTTTTCAGACCATTGCCATAGATCTACGACAGTAGTTACTGAAAATCACTGCGATAGGTCTATGGTAGTGTTTTTCTAACCACTGCCATAGGTTAGTAATCAAATTTTTTATTTTTTAAAAATATTATATAATTCTAAAATATAATGCCCATCTTTACTATTCATTATCTAAATAATTATCATTAGAGTATCGTCATAAAAAATCATCTCGATTCGATAGCCCTAACTTCATCGATTAGTAAAATTTGATTTTGATGATCACGAATAATGGTATGATGATCTGATAGATGAAGACCACTGATAGATTCAAAAATCTAAATTATGATCTCAGTGATGTTTATAGCATACTATCAAAGTTTCACTTCAATCAAATATCATTATCATGGTCAATTTAGTGCAAGATAATTTTGGCGGTTATAAACGACATTCGATTATAAGATAATTTTTTAGATAAATGATCTTGGCTACTATTGTAATCATTTTATAGTGGTGATTATAAAATTTAAACCATAGATCTAAGAATGATCCAAAACTATATGTTGCTCTATATCCCTTCTTAAACTCCTTTAGTAATTATGCTTGTGCTTTTGAAAGATCTGCTTAACGTGAACATTTCATATAGAAATAATTTAAATTTTATGATCATCTCCATATAAAATGATTAAAATTATAGCAAAAATTATTTAACTAAAAAATTATCTTATAATCGAATGCTACTTGGCATTTTGATCATTTATTTTTTATTTAATGGCCAAAATCATCTCGTACTAAATTGATCATGATAACGATATCCGATTGAAGTAAAATTTTGATAGTGCGCTATAAATATCACCGAAATCATCATTCTAATTTTTTGGATCCATCGATGGTTTTCATCTATCAGATCATCGTACCATCGTTCGTGATCGTCGAAATCCAATTTTACTGATCGATGAAGCTAGGGCTATCGGATCGAGGCAGTCTTTTATGACAATACTCTAATGATAATTATTTAGATAATAAATAATGAAGATGGATATTAAATTTTAAAATTATATAATATTTAGATAAAAAATATGAGAAAAATATAGCAGCGGTTACATATAACCACTGCCACAGGTTGGACCTTTGGGAGTGGCTACACATAACTGTTGCCATAGGTCCGATTTATGGTAGTGGTCAACTTTAATCACAGCCATAGTTGTAAACCATGGCAGTGGTTGAGTAATCGCTGCTTTAGGTTTGAACTATGGCTGCGGTTAGATAAAATCACTGTCATAGGTCTGACCTATAATAGTAGTTATGTGTAATCGCTATCATAGATTTTGTGACAGCGATTTTCAAAATCGCTGTAATAGCAAGTGCTGCCGTAGTTCTATTCTGTAGTAATGTTAATCTGGCACTATATTTTTTTAGTAGCTTTCTTGCATTGATATTGGTGCATGTCAGGTGCTGTAAGGGAGGGAACTAGGTGGCGAGGATATTGGCACTCCGAAGTGGTTGGAGGAAGTATGAGGCACAGTGTCATTCTCTTTTGAAGACATGTTTGATTGATATGGTATGATTTCTGTCAGTGCAGTCGATCTTTTCCTTATTCCTGGGTTTGTAATTATAATTTTCTTGTCCTGCATGTTTTCACGTGAGAGGAGTTCGTTCCCTTAATCTTTGTCAGTTGTGACAATCGTTGGGAGGTAGGGTTGAGATTCAAATATTGAATTTGAACTGAGAGTCATCAGGGATGAACCGTAGATCACCAAACCTGCGTTTTGGCCATTAGGTTTTAAAGATATAATGAATGCTGGTTTAACCCAAGGATTAGGTTTAGCGAAAAAAGCTCTGAAAAGACTTGATAACCAACTGTTAATCCATTGAGCTTTGGAGGGAGTTTGCTTCCATGAGAGTGGGACGCTGAAGAATGGTGTTAGAGAGAGTGTCGGACTGGCTTTCTTTCGGGATCTTGGTGCTTGCCTCCTGGAGGAGGAACTATCCGGATGAGGTGCTGCTCTTTTCCTACTGTCTAGCATCGATGAGTTGTCACCTGAGCCGAACCAATAGTCCCAGTCCTCGTCCTTGTTATCCGAAGTCCCTCCTGAGGGAGTTGAGCTTGGAGGAACTTGCTCAGAAACATACTTGATCCTTATTTCACGTTGTAGGTGAAAGGCCCCACTGTAACATTCACTGATTCAAGCACATCCTCAATCTCTTCATAAAAGAAATCAAGGTCAAAAGATGTTAGATCATCCAATTTAAGACAGCTTTTACTTGCCCTATGAGGGAGGCCGAAGGATGATATTATTGTAGCCATTGTGTGGGAGTTCTAACAAACTAAGGGAAGGTTGAACAGACTAGCACTAACTTTGAGTTTAAGTTGATCGATGAGGAATACCTCCTTTGAACTGGTTCCAGTGGTTCACTTGTAAGGAGAATCCATTACTTCTTATGCGATCTCCTATCATTAATTGATGAACAGCAACTCTTGATGGACAGGCCACAAAGAAAGTGTTGGCTTCGGCTAGCTTTCTCGTCGTCCAGACACCTGGGATGTTGGCTTTGTGGGCAAGTGCATTTTGTACATCATCCTCTTTGAGCTGTCTCCCATAGGCTTCGACATATGCTGCTCTTTCCAAGTATAATTTGGTCTCCTCCATGCCTGATGATACTGTCACAAAAACCTTTGGATCGTGGGAGTCATGCTCTGGGGTTGGTGTGGAGAGGCACATGGAGATGGACCAAACTTTGGTGAGGATCTCTGCCTATTCTTTTGTGGAGGCATGAGTTGTTGGAGCCAGAGATGGAATAGAACGAGAGAGGGGGCATGAGCATGACGGAGAATTTGGGGATGTGGGGGGCCTTGAGATGACTAGTGCATAATGTAGGAAAAAGTAAAATGAACCAGTATACTGATTAATGAACCTGATTGTTGTTTAACTAGTTTGGTTATTGTTGCAGCCCAGGATTTATGACCTAGCACATAAAATATTGTCCGCTTTAGCCCATAGGCTTCATGGTTTTGCCTCTTTGGATTTTAAGCACCTCATGCGAAGAGGATGATCCCTTCTCTTATAAGCCAAAATTTTTATTAACTTATAACTAATGTAGCTCCTTCCTTGTTATCACCATTGCTCTTTTAGTCAAGAAAGAGTCTATATATATGAATGGGAGATGCATCACAATCATTGGATTGAGACCTGTATGGGCTACTAATATTGCAGCTAAGGGCTCATGGTTTGGCATGTCAGATACTATCAATCTGGCCCATGGATCTCAAGGTTTTGCCCTAATAGATTCTAAGACTTTATGTGGAGAAAAATCGTTCCTTCCCATAAAAGCTAAAGTTTCTCTTGAGTCACAATCAATGTAAAACTAATGATACCCTCATTCTTTATTATCCCGGGTTGCATACCCTTAAAAAAGCAACCTAAATATATAATTCTCTCAGTTTGATATACTTAAATGATAAGTCGTTAATTGAAAAAGGCTATGCCCAAACTTAAAAGGAGCATGCACAGGTCTATGATTTTAGTGCGCTGAGGTTTGTAGCACCAATTGTTTTTTATGAAATTTATCACATAACCATGGAAGCGTCACAAGGACACTGATACGATAGAATGGGTCTCCCCGCGGACGGCCCTTTCAATCGTGGTTTTCGGCTTTCTTTGAATACCCGACCAGATCCAATTCATGGCCACCCGTACCGATATATTGAATCTTCTGAAAGGTCATCCTACGGTATTGGAGCCTGATAATTGTAAAAGCAAAGATGTTAAATTTAGTAGTTGCCATCTGTCAGCAGAATTTACGTTGGACTCATAGAAACCATAACTGATCCGTACTTAGGCTAAAAGAATTGAAAATATTAAACTAACATGAGGCCGGATTAATAACCCAGAGATATCACGGACTCAAAAAAAAAAAAAAAAAAAAAAAAAAAAAAAAGCTTCAGCGACCGAACCCTTGCAAGCAACAGATCTTGTTCAATAACATTGGCCTCCTAAAGATGTTCATACGGCGTTCCTATAAGTTTGGAGTTGAGAAAGCTCGGAGGAGCGACAGACTACGGTGGAAGACTGACTTGAAGAGTGGGAGCCACTGCAATAAAACTTTCTGTATTTTTAAACGGCACCCAAATGCATCGTCAAGGAAGCCGTGCCATCCAACGACTTCGGAAGCTCCCACTGCTGCCCTGCAACCGTTGCATTCCACAACGTATGACTCGGGAAAACTTGCCTGGATGTGCTTCCGGTAATCCGATTGACTTGACTGTATAGCCATCTGGTGGTCTAAACCTTTCGGATGAGAAAGTATTAGTTTGACCATATCCACTACAGAATTTGTGGACCAGTCCAACTAAACAAATGCACAAACCCCGGCCCTCTCCGCTCCATATTCCATTCTCTTTCATATTTATCCCTGTTTGTGCATGTTGTTTTATGGTTGGATGCATCCACTGCTGAGTTGGTGGATCAATAATATCTTCTTCTATATCAAATCTTCGATATTTCAAAATTGAGGCAAGATAATGGTGAGAATCACATGACTGCAAGAAAAAAATTACAAAAGCATCTCTTCAATTTTAGGTCAATTATACTTCAACTCAAAACTTAATTTTTATTGCAATATGGTTTAGTTATTTGTTTAGATCTTGACACCATTAGCGAAGTGAGAAAAATGACAAAAATATCATTCATTGAAAAAGGTAAAAATATGGATTTAATAACAAAGAAAGAAAGAAAAAAAAAAAAAAATAAATATATATATATATATATTGCAAAATTACTATTGGATTATCCAAAGTGCTCCACATTCTCTCATTCTTCCACCACTACAGATCTTAAAGTGAGCAATAGATCGAACGAGTCCTCTCCTCCGCAGGTGATTGCCTTGACCCCAAGTCATGATCTCCTCCTTCCGATGAGATCGAGGCCTTTGACAATGATGAGATCCTTATTAGCAAGATCGAGCATCGATGATGAGACCCCCTACTAGGTTAGTGGGAAGGAATCCCATCCAAAGGCTGCCTTGGGGTTATTACTCATTCTCCCCATCGACATGTTACTCAGAAAAACTTGCATGCATGCTTCAAGTAATCCATTTCATTGACTTGATGGTTTGACCCAAATGGTGAGCAGACTTGGTAATCAGATCGATGCCGGTCCAAACACTTCTGGACCAAGTCTTTAATATTTTAGAGCTGAGGTAAGTGGTCTGCATAGCGACAACCATTGGTTGTAGCAGGTGACTATGCTCAAGTTTATTTGAACATGCATAGCTTAAACTGAGACAACATGTGCTCCCTACTAAGCTGCCCAAACGAGCCTAAGTTTTTATCTATGAAAGAGCCACCTACAGGCAAGTGAATTAAACCCTTAGGCTTGCTTTAGAAGTAGAATAAGCAATCCTCGGAGGATAGGATTCTGTTATGCTCCATAAGGTTACATGGTTCTAGGGTAAAGTGGGAAATGATAGGATAAGACTTTTATGTTGTTTGGATAACTTTTCCTTTTTTGTTTTTTGTTTTTTGTTGAGAATAGTTTAATAACCACTTTCTGAACTCATTATATGATTATCTTGTACCATAGGGAAAATGTAATCATAATGAGTATGTAAAAAAAAAAAAAGCATTAAAAAATCATAATGACTATTTCTAGATCAAAAGATTAGTTATATTTTGCTAATAGAAGGATCATTTCAGTCATTTTCATAAAATTAATGGGATAAGAAATGGGGATAGCATGGTCCATATCATAAAGAGCTTTCTTTCTCTAGTTTTCTTAGGTTTGATCGAGTTGTTAGGGATTAGCATTTTCACCCTACAAAATGATCTATTTTCCATTTATTCCAGGGGTGTGGTGGATATTTTTGTTTTCCCATTTCTTATTGATGTTTTAAATGATCCAAGAGGATTATCTAACTCAATGTGATCCATTTTGGCTACTATGAATAGGATAGGATAAAATCTAGGAGTAAGATGACAGTGATGAAGAAGATTTTATACCTTTTTAAGACTGGATAAGAAGCTCAAAGGACGAACAATTCTCCCATGTTATGAGCATGCTCTCTTCTTTCATAGGATATATCCCACACTCTTCTTAATCTTCCTACATGCTTATAGACTTGACAAAACATATCCATCCTCTCTTCCTTCAATCTCATCCCACAATCACTTATCTTCAAGTTCTCATTTTGTCAACATTTACTGTTTTATTGTTGTGCTTAATACAACTATGAAGGAATTGTCTCGCTAACTTCTTTTTATCAAAAAAAAAAAAAAGTCTAAGAGTAAGATCCATTACATCAAGAAGTTAAATCATGTGCTAAACTTTCAAAAATCATAATATGGCCATATGGCACCAAAAATATGTAGTGCACCACCCAATCAAACCAAAATTCCATAGTTTGGGCCTCGACATGGAATATTCAAACTAAAAATTTCTTTTTAGGAAATA
This sequence comes from Cocos nucifera, assembly GCA_006176705.1. NCBI lineage: Eukaryota > Viridiplantae > Streptophyta > Magnoliopsida > Arecales > Arecaceae > Cocos > Cocos nucifera. Next base: position 153,442 of record QRFJ01004468.1, read on the forward strand.
TTTTGATTGGGCATGTCTCCCAATTTAGGAAGAACTTAATGAAGCAGTTAGAGGCAAGTCAATGTAGGAGTTGAGATCTACTTACAAGATTTTAACTTTTTCATATTTATTTTCATTAGTTATATTAGCCATGTATACTTTTAGGAAACAGAATTTTGTTTGAAATATGAAAGGAATTCAATCGAATTATGCAAGAGCAGGATCTCAGTATCATAATTAGAGACTATGTATATGTTTATAAATCATCAATGAAAGAAAGAGAATATAAACTCTACTTTCACTAAATCTTCTGTATTTTTTTAAATTTTTTTGAGAGATTTGAGTTAAATGGATCGAGAAAATTTTTTCTTCTTTATAACCATATCACTAAACTAAGAAATATTATAATTATGCTTCTTTAAAACTATCCAATCCTTGTTCCACGCTATCAACAACGAGTGGTTTGAGTTGATTCTTTGTGGTTGTTCATTGAATAATTTCTAGTCGCTGCAGGCCATCAACTTGTCACCATCTAGGATCTAGAAATGATGGGGTAAAGAAAGAAAAGTTTTCTACGCTTAGGTCGGTCATTACAAATTTTTTTTTTTAAAATTATAGTCATCATAAAGTTCCACTGTCTGGAAAGTTTCCTCGACTGAAGTTTTCATGAGGGCCCATCGCCATCGAGGCAGGCGAATCTCATACAATTCAAACTGGACCAAAAATTTTACCACTTATTCAAACCAAAATTTATTAGACTGGAGAAAAATCAATCTACCTAGTTAGAAACCATGCTATAAGCCCCAACCATAAAAGAAGAATCTAGAATAGAACTTGATACACCATGTTTGGTCTACCAAGCACTAAGACACCAAATGGCCATGGAATGTTTCCTATCCAACATACCAAGCCTGGCTTTCTCCAACTCTAGAACCCCTCCATCCCTCCAACTTTTACTGCTTCTCTTCCACTTGCTGTCCATCCTAATCCCCCTTGCAATGCCACTCTCTTTCAAGCACTCTGGTGCCGATCTAAACTTTCCAAACATGAGTTACCAGGGTGACGCCTTCTTCGACGGCGACATAGTCCAACTCACCAAGGTCCAGGCTCACGCTAACCTCAGGAGGAGCTCCGGAAGAATGGTATATCCTGAACCAGTGACCATCTATAACGAAGCTTCTGTCATCAACTTCACTTCATGTTTCTCTTTCTTTATCTATGGCTTCAAAAAAGTAGTCAGTGCTGATGGACTCGCCTTCTTCCTCTCGTCATACCCTTCGAAGATCCCCGAATTATCGTGCGGCGGAACTCTTGGTCTTTTTACTAGTCCTGAACGTACCCGAGTACCGTCGTGGCTGTCGAGTTTGATACCTTCTTCAATCCTCAGTACAATGATATAAGCGCCAACCATATCGGAATTGACGTCCACACGATAAACTCGACGGTGCAGCTGGACTTGAAAACTAGCTTAAGTAGAAACACAACGTTCAACGCGTGTGTTGGTTACAAAGCTACTACCAAAAATTTGAGTGTCTTCCTTGCCAATGCCTCAGATCCTACAAGGAATTGGAGCCTATCTCATGTTGTTGACTTGAGGAAGGTTCTGCCTGCTAAGGTGGCCATTGGCTTCACAGCTGCCACAGGTAACAAGACCGAACAACAAAGTCTTGTATCCTGGAATTTCAGTTCCTCCGATTTGAGTTCTCAAGGTTATGGTGCTCATCCTAGTCATCGTTATATGTTTTTGGGGTTGGGTATCGGCGCCGCGGTCTTATTATGTGGGTTGGGTACTTTGTTGTGGTTTCTGAGACGACGCTTAGGCAAGAAAGGTGCAGGGAATAAAGAAGTAGATATGAGTATTGATTCAAACGCAATTATGATCGGGCATTGAAGGATGGTGAGTCATGTTAGAAAAGTTTAACAATGGTACCATGCTACACAATATACCAGTGATTTATAATACAACTATATAAATTGGTACCTTTGTTTTCGATAGGCGTTTCATTATATGATCGGCTGTTGGATGTCTTTGCCATAAAAGCTTGAAATATAATTTGTTTAAAATCTCCACACGTGCAGCTGCAATGATAATTTTAGTCGAGCATGATGTTGTTACTTGGATATGCTCATCTCCAGGGTAATGCAATAATGTATTTAATTTAGCTTTGGTATCCTAATCTTTTATGACTCATTTGTATATTTAGATCGGATGACTAAAATTAAACCTCTTGCTGGTTGATACTCGGTATAATACCTGAGATACTTGTCACAACCATCGATTCTAGTATAATAAGTGAGAAAACTATTTATTTCTTTTTTGTAAGGGGAGTTTCCGGGGGAGGGACCAGAGGGGCGGCCCCCCCCCCCCCGACCCCAACAATTTTGTTTTTAAAACACTTATTTTATATATATATATATATATATATATATATATATATATATATATATATATATATATATATATATATATATATATATATATATATGATGGTCTCTCCAATATTTTAATCTCCACACATTATGAATTCACCAATTTAAAAAAAAAACTATATAATTAATTTATATATTAATTTTTTATTAAAAATAATAATTTTTTAAAAAGAAAGAATAGTTATTTATTTATTCTTCAACCTTTAACGTGGAAGAGATATTGAGATTTTTACATAATCAAAATTATTTTATAGATGGCATAAAGTAATTTTTTTGCCTTATCTTTATTTATACATAAAATTAAATATTTATTAATATTTTTATATAATATTTTAATTATATATCTTTATTTTTATTATTTATTATAAAATATTTTATATAAATAAATATTAATAAATTATTATTTTGTTCTTCCAATATTTGATATCAAGCTTATCTCAATGGAGATTTTTGATGGAAAGGGAGGTCTGAAGCTACCTATTTTTTATTGAGCAGGGGAAGATACAAAATTTATTTACAAAAAGAAAGAAAGTTAAGATGGGAAGGAAAAAGGAGATAAAAGTGAAACACCATGCTGAAACACCATAAACACTGAAACTGAAGCACCATGTAACAAGTTCAAAAACTCTAGACCACCTGTAGGATCTAAGTGAAGAAAACTAGTCATGAAGAGGCATTTTGCACTAGAGGGGTCAGGGGCCTCAAGATGCTTGTTGGGGTAGAGGTGCTACTAGCTGTAAAGTGAATGCAAAATTCTTTGTAGGATTGAGAAAATGGAACTAAATTTTCTGAGAAAAACTCTCTTGTTCCTTTTCTTTCAAATTTTCTAGCACAATGCTGCCATTAATATAATAATCCATTTCTAAGAAAAAAATGAAACCTCACACACTATGCACATGAGACAGGGGATAGAAGACTCCTGATGGGACTCTTCCCCCTTTTCTCCATTCTCGATTAGGAGAAGGATTCTAGGGTTGCCAAATCCTAAGATTCATAGGCTATAAAAGGAGCCCTCCTTTTCTCAACCATCTAACCTCAAACCCTCCCATTACCGATGAGAAAAAAGGAGATTTTTCTTTGATTTTCTGTGAAGGATCTTCAAGGAATTTTTTGGTTAGTCAGCCGCTTAATCCCATCGAAGCTAAGGTAAGGCTAACGTCCATCCCTTTACTTTTTTTTGGGATTACTGTTGCATGGTTTTAGCCGATGAGGTGCTGAATTTGAATGGAATAAGTTCGTCTCCTATTCTATTTTCTTCTCCAATCAAATCGGCCATCGTGCCGGATATAGGTCATGCTCGGGTGGCCAAAAGTTGGCTTGTCATCAAGCTTGCTAGAGTCAAGGTGGGGGAGGTCACCGACATCGTGGGGAGGGGAGTTCGTCAGTCATGGATCATGATCAACCCTAAAGAGGAAGCTCGATTACCTTCTCTATTTTTTCAAAAAATCAAAAATAAAAAAAAAAAGAAAAAGAGAAAAAACAAAAAAAGAAAAGATCCTTTTCTCTCTCTTCTCTCTCCCCCTCTCAGCCTTCTATCTCAACACTTTCTCTAATTTTCTGTCTCTATATTTTTTCTTTACTTTCTCTCTCTAAAATTTTTTCTCACCATATTTTCTCTTTACTTTATATCTTTAGAAAATTTTCTCTCTAAAAATTTTATGGATCATAAAGGATTCAGGTGTCTAAGAAAACTTGGATTGACTAGCTAGTTTTGGGAGGGATCTTAAACTATAGTGTTAGATTCATTTATTTATAATTTTTTCATATATAATTTTTATATTGATCCTGATCATGTAGATGTGCAATTATTTGCATAAGGTATCGAGCGGAATACCTTACTTCTGAGATAATAAATCTAGAAGTTCATCGATTACTGTATTCGAATCAATCATCTGTGCAGGTAAGGATTCTTCAACATGATCACCTACATGCTTATGAAAATTAATTTATGATTAATATATATTTATATTTATTGGCATGGATATTATACATTGTTGAACTGTTGTTGCTTAAATTATGATTAATTGATGCTTAATAATTATTAAAAAAAATATAATTTAATATAATTAATGGGGTGGACTGCATCTAGGTTAGCCAGTCATGCAAAAAACATAGTATATATATCGGGTCAATCTTGGATTAGGATGTGGCTTGGCCTACCATGGGTTGGAGTATAACTGTAACTAATATAATGTCAAAAATTATATTATGATTTTAATAATATAGATGGGGCAGGAATGGTATTTAAATTGTTTGGCCATGCAAGAAACATAGTATGTGTGCTAGGTTTGGGATATGACAGAATGGTATCAGAGGTTAGGTTTAAGGTCACTAGGGACTTTAGCATAAGTAATATCAAAGCTTAAGATAATGATTACTCAGAATTATGACTTCAGTGGTACTTGAACGTAAGGTTATGGTCTCTAGGGACTGTGAAGATTATGATCACTAAGGATGTGAAAGAGGCAATTCATAGGATTTGGATTTCAATGGATAATTTGTAACTTGGGTTATAATTTGAGAGGTTGATAAATTATTCTTTTATTATTTTGAAAGTTATTTAGCAAACTCAAGATATTTAATGAATTTTGATCAGAGTATGCAGCAAAAGCATGGTGATTTAAATTATTTAAATTGATTAAAAACTTTGGTTTCAATAATAGAGGATTCGAATTTCTTTTCTCAACTAGAGGTAGGGGGTCAAGGATGGGATAAAAATTTGGTTTACCTAAAGTTATCGACTTTGTAGTATACTAATTTCGAGGATAAGATTATTTTAAGAAGAAGAGAATATAATAATCCAGCTCTAAAAAAAATAAATAAAATCTCATCCGCTGTATGCGTGGGCAGGGGATGGAAGACTCTCAATGGGAGTCTCCCCCCTCTTCTCCATTCTCGACTAGGAGAAGGATCCTAGGGTTGCTAAACCCTAGGATCTATAGGCTATAAAAGGAGCCCTCTTTTTTCCAACCATCTCACCTCAAACCCTCCTATCACCAACGAGAAAAAAAGAGATTTTTCTTTGATTTTCTATGAAGAGTCTTTGAAGAATTTTCTGGTTAGTCGGCCACTTAATCCCATCAGAGCCAAGGTAAGGCCAATGTCCATCCCTTTCCTTTCTTCTAGGGTTACTGTTGCATGGTTTTAGCTGTCGAGATGCCAGATTTGAATGGAATAGAGCCATCCATTGTTCTTTTTTCATCTCCCATCAAACCAGCCGTCGTGCTGGATGTAGGCCATGCTCGGGTGGCCAGAAGTTGGCTTGTCATCAAGCTTGCCAAAGTCAGGGTGGGGGAGGTCATTGCCATATTCAAGGGGGGTCGTTGGCTGTGGATCACGATCACCTCTAAGGAGGAGGCTTGGTTACTTCCTCTGTTTTTTCAAGAAACCAAAAACAAAAAAAGAGAAAAAGGAGAAAAAGAGAAAAAACATATAAAAAGAAAAGATCCTTTTCACTCTCTTCTCTCTCCCCTCTCTCAACCTTCTCTCTCAATACCTTCTCTTTCTATTTTCTCTTTCTAAAAATTTTTCTCTCTACTTTCTCTCTTTACTTTCTTCCTCTAAAAATTTCTCTCTCTAAAAATTTTATGGATCATGAAGTATCCAGATGTTTAAAAAAACTTGAATTGGCTAGCTAGCCTTGGGAGGGATCTTGAACTACAGTATTAGGTCTGTTTATCCATAATTTTTTTATATATAATTTTTATGTTGATCTTGATCATGTAGAGGTACGATTGTCTGTATAAGATGTCAAGTGGAACACTTTTTTTTCGAGTTCATAAATCAAGAAGTTCATTGATTATTATGTTTAAATCAATCATCAGTGCAGGTAAGTATTCTTCAACATGATCACATACATGTTTATGAAAATTAATTTATGATTGATGTATATTTTATATTTATTGGCATGGATATTATACATTATTGAATTATTGTTGCTTAAATTATGATTAATTAATGCTTAATAATTACTAAAAAAAACATGATTTAAAATAATTAATGGAATAGGCAGCACTATTTAGGTTAGCCAGTCATGCAAAAAATATGGTGTATATACCGGATCAGTCTTGGATTAGAGTGCGGCTTGGCCTGCCATGGGTCGAAGCATGATTATAACTAATCTAATGCCAAAAATCAAATTATGATTTTAATAATATAAATGGGGCATAGATGGTATTTGGATTGTTCGGCCATGCAAGAAACATAGTGTGTATTGAATTCAGGGTGTGATAATTAATTTTCTTCCATTGAACTGGCTACCATTATTAGATGTGGTTGTAGTCAGGCCACCAGAGGTCTTTGCCATGGCTACAATCGTCAAGGGTCATGCAAACCCAAAAGAAAAAGAAAAAATAAAAATAAAAGAAGAATCAAAACTTAAGAATTTATTTCTCTTAATTTTTCAATCAATAGATTAGGTCTATCTTTCTCCACACAAGTGGAGCCTTTAAATAGAGAAATAAAAACATAACCTAATAGGATTCTAATAGATGACTTGAAAACCAATAGAACTCTTTTTACAGAGTCCTAACAAAATTAAAATTTTTAATAAAAATAAAATAAAATAATCTAAATTAATTCATAAAAATTAAATCCATAAAATAAATTAAGGTTAGGATTTAACGATGCTTCCTTCTTGAATAAGTACGCAAATCCTAATTTTCATCATTCCCTCTTGGCTGGAAGAACTCAGCTCTGATGAAAAATTGATGTAAGCTTCTAAAATGTCTGGATCAATATATCATAGATCTTCTTCAAGAAGTCAAGTAGCACCTGAGTCTGGATGATCATGCCATTTGACCAAGAATCGATGAATTCCTCTATTAGCAGAAGAAACAATCTTATCTATAATAATGCATTCAATGCAATCTAAAAAAGATGATGGAAGAAATGGAAGAATCGAAACTGGCACTAAAAGAAATGGAGTATGATCTCTACTATCATCTGCATACATAGTGGGAGGCTCGAATATACGTCGATAAGGTAGCAAGTCCACAATATTAAAAATTAGATTAAATTTTAAATTAAAAGATAATTTTATAAAATATGCATTAGATCCAAATTTATAAAGAATACGAAATAGATCAGTAGCTCGGGCATGTACCTTTTAGAATGAATTTCAAAGATAATGTTTATGACGAATACGAATCTTTACATAGTTACCTTCATTAAACTCCATTATTCTATGATAAGTATTATCAACAAGTTTATATTTTTTTATTACTCATAGTAATCTTTTATCCAATTTATTTAGTAAAAGAAGTGACAGACTCAGAAGTATGATTATTTATAGATAAGAAAATAAGATCAATAGGTTGACAAGAATTGAAGTCATAAATAATTTTGAAGGAACTTTTATCAGTAGACCTATTTACTAAATTATTATAGATAATTTTTGCTATAGGCAATGATAAATTCCATGTCTTAAGTTTATTACCAACTAGATACTTAAGTAATTTACTATCATTACTATTTACAACTTCTATTTGACCATTAATCTGTGGATGAAAGAATGAAGAAAAATTTAAATTTATCCCAAATAGTTTTCAAAAGATTTTTCAGAAATATCTCATAAATTTGATATTATGGTGGGATATTATGGAAGAAGGCAAATCATGAAATCGAATGACTTTCTTAAAGAACAACTTTATAATAAAAGAAATATCAGAATTCTTTTGATAAGAAATAAAATATGCTAATCGGTTATCAACTAAAACTATAGTCTTCTTTACTTCTTGTTTTCTCATTTTTTCATGTTCCTTAGGATTTAATCTATAATATGGAAGATTAGATATCTATAACCCTCAGACTAAATCAATAGCATGTTGGATATCATGCATGGAAGGTACGTCATTGGGTATGTCTTCTGAGGTTTCATCCTTAAATTTTTTTTTTAATTGCTCAATTTTAAGAGTTTGGTTATTTTGGGAGTCTGAGATCAGTTGAATCTCATTCATAGGAAGGACAGCTAACATTATCTCAAATTCTCCACTTTTTTTTTCAAATTTCTTATTGTGACAAATATGATAATTTTTTGGATTAAGAAGTTGGAGAGAGTTCTTATCTCCTTTGTTAGGTTTGGACATACTAGGCTTAGTAGGATTTAATATGATTTTCTTATCATTATGCGTAAACACATAGGTATTTTTTTTACTAAAATAATGAGCATCCATATCATAAATCCAAGGTCAACCTAGTAAGATGCTAGCAACCTTCATGGATAAGATATCGCACATAATCTTAGCAAAATAAGTTTCTATTTGAATTGGCACTAGACAATATTTACTAATTGAGAGAAATATTTTATCTATCTAAGCAACTCTATAAAGATGAGGATGAGGTTAAGATTTTAGTTTCAGTCGATTAATGGCAAACTTAGATACTACATTCATAGAACTACCACCATCAATGACTAGTTTACATACTTTATTTCTATACTGTTCATATGTATGAAAAATATTGATAAATTTTCAAGTCTCAGAGTCTGAAGAAGCAGTGACTATACCTTGCATAATATTAACACAATCTTCTAATTCTCCATATTCTTTATCATACTCTTCTTTCCTATGATAATAAGAATCTTTAAAATTATTCGTGGAGTAGTGGATAATCAGAGAGGGTGTTATATAGATCGGGGGTGCCTGGCTAGCATACATAAAATGACTCTGGTCAATAGTAGATTTAAAATTTTATGAAGAAGATCGATAACTAGGTTGATTACTAGAAAAATCATCTTCTAAAGATTGTTTGCCTATTCTTGACTTTCTTAGAGATAATTGGTATTCTATCTACTGATCTAAGAGATTTATTATATCTCCATGGCTATTTATCTGATCAGTATGAAATTTTTTAATCTCAGTACGAAGTCCATCTAAAGATTGGCAAATCTGATTTAAATTTTTTTGGAAGGCTATTTGGGTATTTTTGATATATTCAATTTTTTTTTCATTACAGTTTGTGCATTTTTTAGATTACCAATAGCTATGATAAAAAAATTTAAAATTAATTAAAAATTTTAACTTATGATGCTCACAGTAAAATTATAGAGTCCAACTTAATATCTATATTTCTGATTCGTATAATATCAAGATATGTGGGTGTTTGATATGTACAATAGCAAATATATGAAAAAAAATAAAAAAAAAGCAAAATTAAGGGTCTAAGCACTTAAAATTATCTAAAGATTTTAAAAAATTTAAATTTAATGGAGGAATTATACCTTTCATCTCGTGGTGCCTGCAGGTTGAAGAGCAAGATTTTTTTTTGAGTCTGTGGATCGAGTCTATAGATCGGGCGATCTATAGATCGAGTGGTTTATAGACCGATGCTTTACAAGCGGTCTGTAGGCCACGTGCTCTCTCTATTTTTTTTTTGTTTTCTCTGACGATCTCTAGGGCTCCAGTGTCCAACGGGTAGGGGTGAATGGTAGTGGGCTCCGGCTGGTCGATGGCAAGGTGGGAGATGGTGGTGAGGACAACGATCGACTGGTGATGGGGAGCAGTTGGCAATGGGTTGCACGGGCATCGGCATCCGGAGCTTGTTTGGTCGACGATGGATTTCAATCGATTGATAGAGGTGATGGGAGGCTTTGCAATTCGAGGATTTTTGGCGGCCGATCGGGGCAGTGGAAAGGGCGATTGGGGTTGTGGAATGATGGTGATTTTCGACATGAGGCTTGGATGATCTATGGCAAGAGGTGGGTTGACGATGAGGTGACAACGACGACTAGGTAGGAGGGTCCGACAGCAGCTGGCGGTGGAGAGGATGACAACTGGGAAGAAGAAGATGGTGATGGGGTGCGCATGTCTTACTCGACGATCGATGGCGGGCGATGGGAATCGACGTGTATTCTCGGTCGGTCAGCAATTTATAGTTGGAGTTGACAGTGGAGGAAGGAGTGTTGAGAGCTCTTCACCCGATCGAGGGGAGATGAGACAGCCGTCGGCATTTGTTGGGGCGGAGAAGGCAACGGCGGTGCGGTGAAGGGCTCGAACTTTGGCGCGGTCGTAAATGTCTATCGGTAGTGGAGATGCCAATTTTTCTTTTTTTTAAAACTGTCGGTTGGGTGGTGGAGGATGGCGAGCAGCGGCAGAACAGGGCTAACAGCGGGCCGAGTTGCAATAGGGAGCCTGACGGGGTTTTGGCAGAGAAGAAAAGGAGGAGAGAGGGAGATGGATTCAGCACAGCATGGATGGAAAGAAAGAGAGCGAAAGAAAGAGATGGGAGCGATAATCACCGTGGGATGAAAAATTACCGATCTTTTACTACTCTGATACCAAATTGATGCCAAACCAAAAAAAAAGAAGAAGAAAAAAAAAAAAAGAAGAATTAAAACTTCAGAATTTAGATTTCTTAATTTTTCAATCAATAGATTAGGTCTGTCTTTCTACATACAGATGGAGATTTTAAATAGAGAAACAAAAATATAACCTAATAGGATTCTAACAGATGGCTTGAAATCCAATAGAACTCTTTTTATAGAATTCTAATAAAATTAAAATTTTTAATAAAAATAAAATAAAATAATTTAAATTAATCCATAAAAATTAAATTTATAAAATAAATTAGAGTTAGGATTTAACGATGCTTACTTCTTGAATAAGTACATAAATTCTAATTTCCATCAAAGGACCACTAACGGTCACCACCAAAGGGTTTAAGAAAACTTTTCTTCGGTTCTTATTTAGTTTTAGAATATTTTTATTTTCTAATTCTTTTGGATATATATCAACTAGGGTGGTATGATTCATCACTTCATTAAAAAAGCAAGGAATTATCTATGCATGTATTCAAATATTCTAAGCATGATTTTATCTGGATGAAGCATATGAAATCCGAAAATCAATTTTGAAAACGAAGAGGCTAAAGAAAAACTAGATCTATTCTAATATAAAGAGTAATTAGTAGGCTATCCGAAATGCTCCTTCACCAAGACTCAAATAGATGCTGCGGTTACATGTCACGATCCAAGGCTCTACCACTAACCTTATTGTCATCCCCAACATCCTCCGGGACTTGTGCCTAATCCATCATCCATAGAGATAGCAACTTAGCAAAGAAAACTCAATAAGGTTAATTTCATTGATTGATGAAAAATTGGGATATATAGATAGTATTTATGGGCTCTGAAATCTCTACAAATGCTAAAATCAATGGAGTGTGCTTAGAGTCCGAGGACAACTCAAAAACAAAGTCCTTAAACATCTCAAGTAAGCCATCTCATCATATTCTCACTTCTAGAAGGAAATTTTTTTCTGACAGTAGCCAAGATACCACAGGAAGAGCTCAGATTATAGTTATGCTATCATCAGATACTATTATAGTTATGCTATCATCAGATACTATCTGATGGTGATTAGTCCACCATCAGACATTCTAGTCTTGGTCTCCGAGTTGAACTGGGCTCTTGATTCTTTTGATGATCATCCTGTTTTTGTGGGCAGGAAATGGTGCACTTTCGGATCTGATGGAATTCGTCTGAGACTTTGTTGCTTCATGGCTAATTCTCTCAGGAGGTAATTTACCATTAGATGATAGTTCTTCATCGAACAATGAGTGTGGTACCAAATTGGATGGCTTCTGAAGGTGCATAGTTCACCATCAGTTCGATTTGACCCATTTTGGGGATCCTTTTAAAATTTGGGCTGGGCCTGGCCAGTGTCAAAGTTTCGGTTGGATCATAGGAGAGGATGAATGAAGAAAGACAGCAAAGAAAACAACAGAAAACTGGGCTTTTGAGGGATAATTGGAACCAAACTTGGGAGAAACAAACTGGCATTTTTTATTTTTATTCTTGCTTGATCGAGACAAAATAACCAAGATGCTAGAGTTTTGCATTCTAAGACTCCTTTTTGATGGAAGATAACTAATTAGAGGGTGCATATCTTTAACTCTATATAATCCTCCCTTATTTATTTATTCTTGGGATAGTAATAAAATCCCTTGTTTGCCTGAAGTTTAAGCACCGGCGGTTAACTAAAGAAAAAATTATAAAAACCTGAGCGAGAGAGACAGGAATAAAGAGATGAGAGAGAGAGAGAGAGAGAGAGAGCTGTGCGGGTTAACTTTACTTCACCTTTTTGTTGAGGCATGAGTAACCTGGTTATCTCACTTTTCGGTCCATTGATCTGAGCGTAATTTGAGATCTACTCAGCAGCAAAGTTGGCTTAAGAGTGACTGACTTGGTCTTATCTGGTTTATACATGGGGTCTGTTTCCCGGAGTAAATCGCTTTTTCTTCAATAAATCTCACTAGGGTGGTGGGGTGTCCGGTTAATTAGAAGGTTGGTGCGGTGGTACAATTTAATCCTATAAATGGCTGGCATAGCTTTGAGTCTATGCTTGGATTTATACAGCAAAAACACCAACATTAGTAGCAAGATACATCATTTTAAGTCTGTAACTTATGAACTTTTTGATTAAATTATAAATGAAATTTAAATAAATCATAAGATTGCTTAATAGTTAAATTATTCTTAATTACTTTATTTTAGAAAAAAATGAAGAATCGTTTGGCAAAGGAGAAAACTCATGGGCAACTCCCTGAGCTTTCTAAGAATGTGAAGAATGTTGATATGGTGCTTAACAATTTTTTGACCCCACCTGTGCCCAATTAGAGCCAACCAATTGCAACTACTATTTCTTGGAACTTCTGAAAGATTACCTTGAATTGGATATTGAAGATCATATAGGTGAGGTAAGATATGGAACAATAGACTACTAGCAACCTTATATGGAATTTTTTGCATTACTTTGATGCAGTTTTACTTATTACAGAAGGCTAAGAGGATCCAAAATGCAAAACTAACATGAGGGCACTCAAACAAAAAAAATCAAGAATAACGCGTGCCTGGAAGTCAAACCATATGTTTGGGTGACTGGAAACTTGTAAGCTATAGATTTTGTATAACAATCTTGACTTTTCAAATATATTCATACGCCCTTAATTTAGTTTGGCATTGATTAAGATTTAAATAAAGTAGCTATCAAGAAAATTGAGAGGAGAGAGGGCCCATGATAGAAACTTTAGTAACGTGGAATATCCTATAGATAATTATCATACAACAACACCAAAATATGCACGTCAACAAAGTCACTCGTGCATCAACTGTAATAGCCCAGCTAATCTAAGCCGGTCCAGGTTCAAAAAGGCAAATGCCCTAGTTCCACATGAAAATAGGTGAAGAAGAAGATTCTAATCAGAGTTTTCTTTCCCTTTTAAAATCCAACAAGATTGGGGCTTTTGGAGTCCTGATCAATTTCGGAGTTCCTCCTTATAAGAAGTCTGTTTCCCTCCCTGGTTATGGTGCTTGGATTGCTTGAGAAATCATCGAGAATCAGCTAGGATTTCTAAAAATTTCTTTATCGGTTGCCACCGAGAAAAGGAGGTCACTGGAGTCGTGTTGTCGAATTCATATGCCCTCATGTTAGCTTGGCATTGCACAAGATTTAAATAAAGTAGCTATCAAGAAAATTAAGAGGAGAGAAGGTCCATGATAGAAACTTTAGTAATGTGGAATTCCCTACAAATAATTGTTATATAAATGCATTGAAATATGTATGTTGACAAAGTCACTGTGCACTAATTTGTAGGAAAGACCCTAGCACTTGCCTCAATCCATTCGTTCTAGTTGAAGTTGCATGCATCCTTCCAAATAATTGACTTGAATAGGAGACTTGCTAATAGAAGGTTGACTTAATTGGTACTTCTCTCTCATCAAATCTTTGATACATATGATATATAACATATATTAACATCTAACATGACTTGCTTCCATTAGCTTACACATGGAACCTAGTAAACTAACGAAATATGCAAGGAAAAGGATAAGGTCTTTTCCACAAAAGGCCATCATGATTCTTCTGATTTAGGAGAATTGTTTGACTCGATATGAATCACTTTAGCATTATGAGTAGCCAAAAAGATTATCAAACTCAATGTGAATTAATTTAGCTACTATAAATATTTAGAAGGATCACCAAACTCGATGTGGATCGTTAGACTAAATGTACATCAATTTAGCCACTATAAGAGTTCAATGTAGATTATTTTGGCCATTATGAGTAGGGTTGAGATAGGATCCAAGAGCAAGATCTGCCATATCAGAAAAGTCGAATACATATGCTCTCATTTTAGTTTGGCATTTCTCGAGTTTTAAATAAAATAACTATCAAGAAAATTGAGAGGAGAGAGGGCCTATGACAAAAGCTTTAGTAATGTGGAATCCTCTACAGATAATTGTCATAGGACAACACCAAAATATGCACTCAATAAAGTTGAGCACCAACTTCTTGAAAATGCCCTAGCACTTGCCTCAACCTACTCATTCCAGCTAAAGTTACAAGCATCCTTCCAGTTCATTGCCATGAAGAGGAGACTCTCTAATAGAAGCTTGACTTAATGGATACTTCTCTCTTATCAAGTCTTTGATATACAATATATATTAATAACTACATGACTAGCTTCCATTTGCATACACATGATAGCTAGTCTACTAATGAAGCACACAAGGAAGTGGTTAAGATCTTTTGCACAAAAGACCATCGCAGTTTTTCTAATTTGGAGAATCATCATACAAGATATGAATCACTTTAATACTATGGGTAGCCAAAAGGATCATCAAACTTGATGTAGATTATTTTGGTCATTATAGATATTCAAGAGAATCATCAAACTCGATGTGGACTGCTTTGACTATTGATAGGAACGCGATGTTGTCGTTAAGACACCGTGTTTATTAGTTTAATCTGACTTCTTAAAATCATTGAAAATGCGTAGATAGTAGTGAGTCGGGTCGAATCCACAGGGAAGGTAGTGTTTTTAGATTTGAAATCTTTGATTTTTGAAAAGAAAAAGAAAAAGATTTGAGTTTTAAGATCAAAAGTAAAGTTGGAAGATTAAAAATTAAAAATTAAAAGATGCAGAAATTTAAACTTGGTACTAAGATCTACTAATTAGATCTTAGCATCTACTTGCAATAAAATAAAAAGTAATAATTAAAGTATAAAAATTAAATTATAATAAAAATAAAAAATAAAAAATTAAAGTATAAAAATAAAATTTTTATTAATTAAAATTTTAGAATTTAAATATATGAAATTTAAAAAAAATAAAATAGCCTGATATCTGATCTTGGATCGGCATTGGCAGAAAGATGGTGTAGAAGCTCGGCTCTTCTTCTCGGCACCCGTTGCTTCGAAGCAGCCTTTAACCCATAGCCTGGCTTCGCCCTGTACCAAAGCTTCACCTTGATCGGAGATGTTGATTTCTGATGGCCTGGGGTCCTTTTTATAGAGCTAGGAGGGCTGGATATTTTTTTCTAAAGGCAATATGGGACTAATGGCCTTTGTAATCATCAAAATATAAAAGAATTTGGATAAAATTTGAATCAAAATAGCTCTGATATGATCTCTGATAAATCTGATAAAATCCAGCCATTCAATAGGAATCCAACGGTCCAAAAATCATCAAAATCGGATGCAGATCAACTCAGATCGGGTCGGATTAAATTCTGGCCGTTGGATCGCGCTTGATGGAGGAAATCTGGCCGCAAATCATGCGCCTGAGAGTTTGATCACCGTCGGGAGCTTTCTGGACCGTCGGATCATCGCCTGGATCGAGCGCTGCCATCGTCCGATGGTGATCCGCGTGATGTTTGTAGCTGAATAAAATTCGGAAGCAACCACAGCCGTCCGATCCTGACCGCAAACAACCACATCCGTCCGATCGCGCAATCACTGTTCCCATGGACCGCGTGGACCGGCCGCACCGCACACCGCAACCAATCAGCGCCTCTGTTGTCGAGCGAAAAGACTAAATTACCCTTGTGAGCCGCGATAAATTTCTGTAGACCCTTTAAGGGGTCTAGGTCCACCACGTGGCAATCTCTGATTCGCCGGATTTTGCTGAGCTGGCGGTCCACGCCTGGATCGTGGACCGGCTGATGGCTTCAATGGCTGAGTCGGCTTTGATGGCTTGGCTTGGCTTGGTGGCTCGGCTTGCGGAGCCGGCTGAGCCATTTTCTTTTTTATTTAATTTTTATTTATTTTATATTTTTAAAAATTCATATCTTTTCCATTTTAGCTCCGTTTTACTTGAAATTTATTTCGTTGTGATCAAAAAAATGAGCTCTTTCTATTGATAATAAAATTTTATTTTTTAATTTTTTTATTATTTTTTATTATTTTTTAATTAATTTTTTAATTAATAAAAATATGAATTTTTTAAAAATTATATATAAATTGATTAATAATTCTTAAAAATTAATATAAATTAATTAATAAATTAATACTTTTATTGGTGAATTTATGATGCTTATCACACCCCCCAACTTAAGCTTTGCTCGTCCTCGAGTAAAGAAAGAATTTAGTTTTAAATACCTTTTAACTTTAGAGTTTCGAATTTTACCTAAGCAATTTTCAAAATGGCCATTGATATTCAGTAGAGCTTAAATGAGATATATCATTGGGGTATTAATACTTATCAATAGAAAAATTAAGTAAAGAACATTAAATTTTTCAGAACTTTTTCTAAATTATTCCACTTTTATCTCTGATTTGTCTAAACTTTCATATAGACAGGTGTATTGCTACTTCCATCCTTCATTTATTAATTTTTATTTTTCACATTGCCCACTTTTTGATGCGAATATCATTGCTTACTTAGGCAACGGGACCCGGTTACTTCGGTGGGAAAACCAATTTTTTTTTTTTTTTTTTTTTTTTTAACGTTGTACCACTATTGAGTGTCTTAACTCCTTAAGCTTTCTATTTGATCCATGTAGCGAGTCTTGGGCCAATGACTCCCAAACCAGTTGGCTTTAGGGCACTAGGTATAGAATACCCCTCGGGCTTACTAGCTCGAATCAAATAGGCTACGAGTTAAGACTAGCTTTACAACGAGCTTCTTTGCCCTTCCCACCTTTTGACGCGAAACTCAATGCTTGCTTAGGCAAAGAGGCCCGGTTACTCAGTGAGAAGTACTTGGAAAACTATTTTATTAAAATAAATTTTTATATGAAGAAACGTATAGTTACCCTACACAAGCCTATAAAAAGTAGACTTTTCTTTGATGCTAGTAGAAATAATTAGAAATGCTCCAAAGAAAATTTTTTTTTTATGTTCTAGACTTAACTCTTTATTGAATTTTCTTAATACTTGATTCCTCAATATCTCATAGATTCTCTAATCTGTGCATCAATTTTCTTTTTAAAAATGCTTAGTTTAATTCGATTCTTAAGCATAATCAAGTATCTAAATACTAAATACTAACTTTTTCGAGGACTTAAAATTTTAAAATTTTTATTTTTCTCTCCCCCCAACTTAATCGACATTGTCCTCAATGGAGAAGAAAAAATAAAGGGTGTAATAAAGAACATGGAAGAATACACCTAACTCAGTATATTTTTGGTCCAGCACATGCCTTTGAAAATTTGAGCTCTCCCTCCAACTTATTCAAATTATCCTAAAAAAAAATAAACTAAAAAGATAAATTATGATAAAAAATTAAAATATTGGCGTGCACTCCCTAACATAGCGCTAAGTTTACCCGTCTTCAGCCAGACACAAATAAGCTCTTATTATCCTATGTCGAATATTTGATTGACAATTCCAACGTTTTGATTGCCAATCCTCAGAAAGTTGATATTATAATCTCATTATTATATATTCCACTGTTATTTTAGGATATAATTATGATTCCAATTCTCAACCCTGTTTATTAAGAATTTCTCCTATTGTCTTCATAAAATGCTCAATGAATGGAGTTTTTGTATGAAGTTAAGTTTGATTCAAATGGTGCTGGAATGATGACTAAAGGCGGTTTTAATTCTGAAGGTAAACTAATGTGATCTTATTTAAACAACTTCATTGACATTTCATTACATGCCTCTTGATTTTTGTAAGAAAAACCAGCTTCTTGGATTGAAGAGAATAGGACATTAGGTTTATAAGTCTCGGATAAATCATCTATTCTCTTTTTTTTTTTTCTATCTTTATTTAAATTAGAACTAGCATCAGTACTAATTCTTGGCTCAGGTTCTTCTATGTGGTTAGTCTCAGAACTAACCAATTTCTCTAAATTTTTATTTTGGCTAGCATCAGTACTAGCCTCTCTCACCTGATCTTGGTATGGGTCCATAAGAATCCTATAGCTTTTAAGTTCAGGAATTACTTTGGTATTTTCAAATTGGAGATTCTTAGGTGAGACATTAAATTGATAACTTGGTATAGGTGATTGGTGGATATTAGATGGATTGTTTGAAATTGGTAGGTTTGGTAGTTGATCTAGTTCTCTCCTCATATTAGACTTAACTAATTATCCAATTTGAGCTTCTAGTCTAGCGATAGATTGCTGTTGAGTTAGAATCAATTGTTGAAGTTGGTTAAATCTATCATCAGCTAGATTGGTCTGTTGAGGAGGTGGGTATGAAGGCTAATCATGATGTGGTGGCTGGATAAACTGACTAGGCTGGCCATTTAATTATGGTATAGTTTTGGTATGGGCCTATTTTGATAATGGGATAGGTAAAATTTGGGTTTGAGCCTGAGTCTGTTAGGATGTCCAAAAAAAATTATGGTGGTTACTCCAATCTGGATTATATGAATTTGAAAATGGGTCATTAATCAATTTGGAGTATCCTTGAGTAGTTTGAACTTGTTCTTGGATAAAATATGAAAACTGTGCAGTCATAGGATATTCACTCATATGATGGGTTGGGCTAGCATAGATTGAATAAATCTCCTAATAATTAGAAGATGATGTAAATTATACAGGAGATTGTTGACCTAGGGTTAGGACTTGATCTAATTTCTGAGCAAGAAGGTCAACTTTATCTAACTTTTGGACTATTAGATTCATATTAGCCATTTGATTATTATATTTAATGTGAATCAATCATTCAATTAAATTCAACTAAATCAAAAAAAGTGATTTCCTACCGTGCATGTATTAGTGCAACCCTTACATATGGTTCAAATTTTTTTTTAATTTTTTTAAATATTTTTTTAATATTTTATTATATTAAAAATTAATTATTTTATTTATTAATTATTATTTTTAATATTTTCTTAGGTTAAGTTAAATTTAAATTTTTATTTATTTATTTTTTATAGAAAGGAAAGAAGAAGAAAGAAAAGAAGATTCTAAAAAGAATGAGGTCCTAAGGACAGAAGAAATTAAGTTTAATTAGATTGTGTTGGTTAGTAATCAAGTTGGTCAGTCAATCCTGATCTAAAGGGTTATCCTAGATCTAGATAGCTCTCCATAACTGCGCAAGGTCACTCAAGCCCTCCAAGTATAGGATTAGCCAAAAACTAGCCAGATAAAAGTGTAAGATCGATGGGAGTCCCCCCCGTTGCTTGCCTTAGACACCAATTTTTGTGCTTGGCCAGATAAGCAAACGGAATCAATTAGAAAAACCACCTTTCTTCAGGCCCAGTCGTCCTTGGAACCACTTTCCTAGACACCAGCAAATATAAATTTACTTATCCTAACCTGGTCAACTCTTAGGATTTCCTTATCCTATTGAGCATCGAGTTCCTAGGATTGATGTCTAATTGATTTATTAAATATTATGGCTGTCCATGCAGGATGTTGGTTGGTTTATTTGTGGGACCAAGGAAGGGTATCAAATCCCACCTTGTTTAATTGATTGTGCCCTTAATTTGATTTAATTGAATATGCACAAAAAATTTTTCAAGTCAAAGGATTCTATGGCAATTTTAGAACTGATGTATATAACTAATTGAATTGCTGAAAGACTTCCTTACCTCCAACAATCACCAAAAAAAAATAAAAATAAAAAATAAAAAAATAAAAATAAAATAAAACTAAAATATTTGGGACTTGGCGATGCTCTAAGCAGTTAAGATATCTATCTTAATCATAGGCTTTTAATTAGGTTTAAATGGATATTTTTTTAAATTAGTTTAAAAGTAAAATAAATAAATAAATAATAAAAGGAATAAGAGGACTAGGGTTGATTGATCCTCATCAGGTAGATGCATTCCTTTCTCTTTTTTCTATAAAATAAATAAAAAATATTTAGTAAGCATATTATTAAAAAAAATATTACAATTAATTTATAAAAAAAAATCAAAGAAATCAAAGAAAAAAAAAGCATCTATTTTTTTTTCGACAACGGTGCCAAAAACTTGATAGGAACGTGATGTTGTCGTTAAGACACCGTGTTTATCAGTTTAATCTGACTTCTTAAAATCGTTGAAAATACGTAGATAGTAGTGAGTCGGGTCGAATCCATAGGGAAGGTAGTATTTTTAGATTTGAAATCTTTGATTTTTGAAAAGAAAAAGAAAAAGATTTGAATTTTAAGATCAAAAGTGAAGTCGGAAGATTAAAAATTAAAAATTAAAAGATGCAGAAATTTAAACTTGGTACTAAGATCTACTAATTAGATCTTAGCATCTACTTGCAATAAAATAAAAAGTAATAATTAAAGTATAGAAATTAAATTATAATTAAAATAAAAAGTAAGAAATTAAAGTGTAAAAATAAAATTTTTATTAATTAAAATTTTAGAATTTAAATACATGGAATTTAAAAAAAATAAAACAGCCTGATCTCTGATCTTGGATCGGCATTGGCAGAAAGATGGTGTAGAAACTCGACTCTTCTTCTTGGCATCCATTGCTTCAAAGCAGTCTTTAATCCATAGCCTAGCTTCGCCCTGTACCAAAGCTTCACCTTGATCGGAGATGTTGATTTTTGGAGGCCTGGGGTCCTTTTTATAGAGCTAGGAGGGTTGGAAAGTTTGCTTCTAGGCAATGTGGGACTAATGGCCTTTGCAATCGTCAAAATATAAAAGAATTCGAATAAAATTTAAATCAAAATAGCTTTGATACGTCTTTGATAAATCTGATAAAATCCAACCGTTCAACAGGAATCTAATGGTCCAAAAATCATCAAAATCAGATGCAGATCAGCCCAGATTAAGTCGGATTAATTTCTGACCGTTGGATCGCGCTTGATGGAGGAAATCTGGCCGCAAATCCCATGCCTGAGAGTTTGTTTGCTATCGAGAGCTTTTTGGACCATCGGATCGTCTCCTGGATCGAGCGCTGTCATTCGATGGTGATCCGCATGATGTCTGCAGCTGAATCAAATCTGGAAGCAACCACAGCCGTCCGCTCGTGCAATCACTGTTCCCATGGACCGCGTGGATCGACCGCACCGCACACCACAACCAATCAGCACCTCTATTGCCGAGTGAAAAGACTAAATTACCCTTGTGAGCCACGATAAATTTCTGTAGACCCTTTAAGGATCTAGGTCCGCCACGTGGCAAGCTCTGATTCGTCGGTTTCTGTTGAGCTGGCGGTCCACGTCGGATCGTAGACCGGCTGATAGCTTCAATGGCTGAGTCAGCTTTAATGGCTTGGCTTGGCTTGGTGGCTCGGCTTGCGGAGCCGACTGAGCCATTTTCTTTTTTTTTATTTAATTTTTATTTATTTTATATCTTTAAAAATTCATATCTTTTCCATTTTAGCTTCGTTTTACTTAAAATTTATTTCATTATGATAAAAAAAATGAGCTCTTTCTATTGATAATAAAATTTTATTATTTAATTTTTATTATTTTTTAATTAATTTTAATTAATAAAAATATCAATTTCTCAAAAATTATATATAAATTGATTATTAATTCTTAAAAATTAATATTAATTAATTGATAAATTAATACTTTTATTGATGAATTTATTATACTTATCAATTATCATGAGTATCCAGCGGGACCACTAGACTAAATGTATATCACTTTGGCCATTATAAGAACTCAATGTAGATTATTTTGGCCATTACAAGTAGGATTGGTTGGGATCGAAGAGTAAGATCTGCCACATTAGAATAGTCGAATTCATATGCCCTTATTTTAGTTTGGCATTGCTCAAGTTTTAAGTAAAGTAGTTATCAAGAAAATTGAGAGGAAAGAAGGCCCATGACATAAACTTTAGTAATGTGGAATCTCCAATAGATAATTGTCATACGACAGCATTGAAATATGCATGTTAGCAAAGTCACTCATGCACCAACTTCTTGGAAAGGCCCCAACACTTGCCCAAACCCATTCGTTCTAGCTAAAGTTGCATGCTTCCTTCTAGTTCATTGACTTGAATAGAAGACTCGCTAATAGAAGCTTGACTTAACGGATACTTCTCTTTGATCAAGTTTTTAATATGTAACCACATATTAACTACCTACATGACTAGCTTCCATTAGCTTATGCTTGATAGCTAGTATGCTAACGAAGAATACAAGGAATAGGGTAAGATCTTTTGCACCAATACCATTATAGTTTTTCTGAATCAAGAGAATTATCAGACTCGATATAGATTATTTTGGCTACTAAGATATTTAGAAGGATCACCAAACTCAATATGGACCATTTTGACTACCATAGATATCCAAAAAGACCACTAGACTAAATGTACATCACTTTGGCCACTATAGGAATACGATGTAGATCATTTTGGCCATTATAAATAGGGCTAGATGAGATTTAGGAGCACAATTCACCACATCAGTAAAGTTGAATTCATATGCCCTCATTTTAGGTTAGCATTGGTAAAAGTTTAAATAAAGTAGATATCAAGAAATTTGAGAGGAGAGAAGACTTACAACAAAAATTTTAGTAATGGGGAACCTTTGACAGATAATTATCATACGACAATACTAAAATATGCACATCAACAAAGTCACTCATGCACTAACTACTTGGAAAGGCCCCAGCACTTATACCGCAATCCGTGCATTGTAGTTGAAGTTGCATACATCCTTCTAATTCATTGGCTTAAAGAGAAGACTTGCTAATAGAAGCTTGACTTAATGGATTCTTCTCTCTGATCAAGTCTTTGATATATAATATATATTAATATCTAACATGATTGGTTTCCATTAGCATCCACATTATAGCTAGTATACTAATGAAATATGAAAGAAATAGGGTAAAGTCTTTTGTACAAAAGACCATCATAGATTTTTTGATTTAGGAGAATTGTCAGACTCGATATGAATTGCTTTAGCACTATGAATAGCCAAAAGGATCATCAATTCGATGTGGATTATTTTGGTCATGATATTCAAGAGGATCACCAAACTCACTATGGACCACTTCGACTACCAGACTAAACGTACATCACTTTTGCTACTATAAGGACATGATGTAGATCATTTTGGCCATTAATTACAAGTAGAGTTGATGGGATCCAAGAGCAAGATTTGCCACATCAGGAAAGTCAAATTCATATGCCCTCATGTTAGTTTGCCATTGCTCAAAATTTAAATAAAGCAACTATCAAGAATATTTAGGGGAGAGAGGGCCCATGATAGAAACTTTAGTAATCTAGAATCCACCGCATAAAATTGCCATATGATAGAACCGAAACATGCACATCAACAAAGTTACTTGCCTACCAACTTCTTGAATAGGCCCCAGCACTTGGTTCAACCCATTCATTCTAGCTAAAGTTGCATGCATCCTTCTAATTCATTGGCTTGAAGAGGAGACTTGCTAGTAGAGGCTTGAACTAATGGATACTTTTCTCTAATCAAGTCTTTGATATACAACATACATTAACAACTAATATGATTGACTTCCATTATCTTATGCATGACAGCTAGTATACTAATGAAACATGCAAGGAATATGGTAAGGTCAGACCATCATGGTTCTTCTGATTTAGAAAATTCATCAGACTCAATATAAATTACTTTAGTATATACTATGAGTAGCCTAAAGGATCATCAGATTCGATGTAGATTATTTTGATCATTATAGATATTCAGGAGGATCATCAAACTCGATGTGGATCGGTTCGACTATTTTGGATTTCTAAGAGGACCACCAAACTAACTTTGGCCGCTATAAGGACTCGATGTAGATCATTTTGGCCATTACATATAGGGCTAGATGAGATCCGATAGCAAGATTCACGACTTCAGGAAAGTCGAATTGCATGTGCTAAGCCAAGCCAGAGAAGGGGGTGGTAGAGGGGTGGCGGGCCGGGCGTGGACAAGCCAGAGAAGGGGAAACGAAAAAAAAAATCATGTGCTAAGCCAACGAGTTTAGTGAATCATGGGTTGAGTCCACGATTTTAAATCTATTTTTTTATGAGTAAATATCATCAAAAAGTTGGTAAACATTTTTATTAACCAACTTACTCATATTTTTATTTTTTTAATATAAAAAAATTATTTTTCATGGATAGCTTCATGTGTGTATATATGTGTATATATATAATAATACTCTGTGGAAGAGTATTATAGTATTGTCAACTTACCTTCTCAAATAATTTTTATTATGCCATCTAAAAAATAAATTTATTATTAATATTTATTATTAACAGTACTCCCTCAAACCCCATCCCTTCCTTGCTCTCTCCTTTGTTTCAACTCTATAATCTATTCTATTCTAAAGACCACCATGGATGCCAAAAATGCCATGTCCGAGGCCCTCCAACATTGCCCCCTTAGAACTTTCAGAAAAATCCAACCCCGAGTCCCACCACCCCCATCACCACCCACGGTTGCTAGCATACTCTCCATCTTCCTCCACCACCCTAGCCCGCAACTACTAGAAGAGAAATTGGACCCTTCACGAGACTCTCATTCTAATGACTGCCAAGCGCCTCGATAACAAGCACCATGCCGGTAGCGGCAATTTCTTATTCGACGATACTGCCCCTACTCTATGGAGCAGTGATGGAAGTGGGTCGAGAACTATTGCTGGAACAATACCCACCTCCGGAACCAGAACCAGTGCAATGACAAGTGGGACAACTTCCTTCATGATTACAAGAAGGTCCGCAACTACAAGACCCACCCCACGGTTTCCACCATCGACAGCACCACCAAAGACTAGCCCTACTACTGGGCCATGGAGTGGCAAATTCAAAATGCAAGAGCAAGCGAAGGGGACAGGGTGAAGGGAGGATGACTGGGAGGGGATATTGGCAGCGACAGGAAGGGGTTCGAGCAGGAGGCAAGGAAGGAGAAAGGAGAGGTGGTGGTGGCATTGGGAGCAGCGGTACCAGCAAGGGCACCGGGGAGTGCGATCAGGATCCGCATTTATCAAAAGAAAAGGGGTGCAGCGGTGGAGCGATACCGACGGGCATGGAGAAGGTATGAGAAGAAGAGGGGTGCGGGGGTGCAATCGAAATCAGCATTTATCGAGAGAGAAAGAGCGGCAGGAGGGTAGGGCGGCAAATAATAAAAAATATAATATATAATAAATAAATAAAATAAAATATTAAAAATTTAAAAATATTTTTTTATAATTATTTATTATTAAAATTTTTAATAATTATAAATTATAATTATTTATTTCATGTAATATATAGATTTTCGACTAGTTAATTGGAAAGTTTCAGTAGATATGATACGATAGGATGTGAGCAGGAGCTGCCCGTCGGTGGTGGGCTTCGCCCTAGACCGACTTGTACCCCTATGTACCTGACTAGAGTCTTCTTTGCTGTCTTCTTGAACTAGATGGCAGGTAAAAGGAGGTGTTTCAGGGGAGGGGGAGATCTTGAGGTTTTGAAGCTCAATCTTAAATTGCGGTTACTTTGAGCGTAAGAAGGGCTTACTAACTGTAGTAGCAAGAGGAGGGGAACATGGAATCAGAGGAAAAGAGAAGAGGATGCCATTCTTAGGAGGACTATCGATTTCTAGCTAGCTGTGAGTATCTAATTCAGAGATTTGAAAGGAACGTAACTGTTGGAAATATGCGCTCTTTCCACACGGATTGACGTGATCGCTGGTGATTAGCCAAGCAATAAGAAAGTACTTCTCAGAGTTTTCTACGGAAGCATGATCAAATAAATCAAGAAATAGAGAAGAAGTGAAGAAGAAATTTCTTGAAAAAAAGAGCTTTTATTCAGTATATTTTAGCACCCTTACAACCTTGATCTATTTTTAGTATATATACTTTACAAAGGGTCAAGCCCAATCTCATAGAATAACTTTTCAAACCCAAACAACCCACGTACATAAAATAATAACCTACGAAAATTGAGCCGACTAATCTACGACTGGGTCAACTCAATCTTAAACTGAGCCAACCTAGTTGTGTACCATGCCAACAGCCCAAAAATATTTCTATCTATCTAGATTTTCCTCTGAGACCTAGCCGACTCAGTCCTAGATTGAGCTGACTTAGTTTTCAACTAAGCTGGCTCAGTCTCATAGTGAGCTGGCCCAGTTTCTGAACTTTACTATTGAGACTGATTCTTCTTTCGACTTGCTTCTGTCTTTTCATGACCTATCTTCTCGTATTTTTAAGCCTTGAGAGTGCCACTTCTGAGCTCACATTCTCCACCTTGGTGCTTTCAAGTCTTTGTGAACTCTTCCTTCTCAATAGATCCATCCGTGCCACACATCTCTGAAAGCTGTATCTAGGGAGTACCTTCATGAGTGCATCGGACTGATTCTTCTTGGTATGAACCTTCATCAGTTTTACTTCGCCTTTCTCCGCCAGCTCTCTAATTCTATGGTACCTCACGTCTATATGCTTTATGCGTGTATGATAGACTGGATTCTGTGCCAACAACAGAGCACTCTAACTATCATTGAATAATGTAACCTTGCTTTGCTCCACCCCCAACTCATCAATTAGCCTCCTAAGCCAAAGGACTTTCTTTGCAGACTCCATTATCCCAATGTACTCGACCTCTATAGTAGACAAGACTGTGATTTGCTGAAGGATTGATCTCCAAGATACTGGTCCACCATATATGCAGAAGAGGTATCTAATAGTAGACCTCCTTATATCAAGATCATCAGTATAATTTGCATCAACAAATCCTTCTAGAGGATCTGAATCTTCACACATCTTCATAGATTATTCTCCAAATCCTCCCGACTGTCCACCAAACATCAAACCATAATTTCTTGTTCCATACAGATATCTCAATATCCATTTCAATGCTTTCCAGTGTTCCTTCCCAGGATTAGCTATGTATCTACTAAGCGTGCTCATAGCATGTGCTATATCTGATCTACAATACACCATAGTGTACATCACACTACCTACAGCATTTGCATAAGGAACTCATTCCATATACTCTCTCTTCTCTTCTGACTGGAGGCACTATAACTTGGAGAGAGACATATGGCTCGGTAATAGCATCTCTATAGGTTTGGCCTTCTCCATCCCAAACCTCTTCAGAACCTTCTGGACATCCTTTTTTTATGATAAATGGAGCACTCCTTTGCACCTATCTCTGCAAATCTTCATTCCAAGGATTTTCTCAGCTGGACCTAAATCTTTCATGTCAAATTCAGATGATAATGTCCTTTTCAATCTTTTCATAGTATCCATACTTTTACTGGCTATGAGCATATCATTTTCATACAATAATAGGTACAGGATATTCTTCTCATCTATATTCTTGATGTAAATACAACAATCATGTTCATATCTGCTAAAACTCAGGCTCAAGACAAAGCTATCAAACCTTCGATACCATGAATGAGGAGATTGTTTCAAGCCATACAAAGACTTTTCGAGTAAACACACATTTTCTTCCTGTCCCATCTTCATGAAACCATCTGACTGCTTCATGTAGATTTTTTCCTTCAAAATCTCATGAAGGAAGGCCATTTTCACGTCTATCTATTCCAATTTCATGTTATGCTGTGTCACCAGTGACAACAAAACTCGAATAGATGTATGATGCACCATAGGAAAAAAATTTTCTATATAGTCAATCCCTTCCCTTTGTGAGTATCCCTTTGCTACCAGCCTTGCTTTGAATCTGACTCCACCTTGTTCTGAAGGTGCTTCTTTCTTTGTAAACACCCACTTTGAGCCAATAGATCGAGCACCATCTAGAAGATCCACCAGCTACCATGTCTGATTCTTCTTAAGTGATTTCATCTCCTCCATCATGGTTTGCATCCATGAATCATGATCCTCAATCTCCATAGCCTCTGCATAATTCTCTAGATCTTCATTAGCAGTGATGAGTACATAGGAGATAACCTCATCAATGCCATATTTGATCGATCTCCTAATAGTATGCTGGAACTTGTGCAAAGCTACTCCCACTGGCACATCTCTGTCTGATGTCTATGGCTGCTCCTGCACATCTATCTGAACCATCGATCATCCATGCTGATTTTCAATTTGAGACAATACTTTTCTGTCCAGCTCCATCTCAACAGAAACACTCCTGTAAGTGGATGTAACATGCATGCCATCATTCTCTGACTGGCCACTACTGTTCATCTTTGTTTCTCCAGTTCCATCTATCTCAGACCTCCTCAAGATGCTCTTCTCATCAAAGATAACATCCCTACTGATCACTGACTTTTGTGCCTGAGAGTCCCACAGTAGGTATCCCTTGACTCCTTGTGGATATCCTATGAATGTCATCTTTTGAGATTTTGGATCCAATTTGCTCCTCTCGGTTGCCTCCACATGTGCATAGATTGTACAATCGAAGGCTTTTAGGTGGCCAAGATCTACCTTCTTTTCACTCCAGATCTTCTCTGGAATGCCTCCATTCAGCTTATAATGAGGGAATCTGTTCATAAGAAAATAAGAAAAAGTTAGAGCATCACCCCAAAAAGACTTTGGGAGTGATGTCTGTAGCCTCAAACTTTGTGCCTTCTCGGTCAGTGTCCGATTCATCCTCTCTGTGATACTATTCTGCTAGAGAGTCATCCTCACCGTATAATGATATTTGATGCTATTTTTCTTACAGTACCTCCTGAACTCTAGGCTAGTATACTCCCCTCCATTGTCCGACCTCAGACATTTTACCTATCTTCCAGACTCCTCTATTTCAGCTCTCCAGACTCTGAACCAAGCAAACACCTTTGATTTTTCTCTGATTACATAAACCTATACCTTCCTTGAGAAATCATCAATAAAAGTAACAAAGTATTTTGCCCCACCTCTAGCTGAACAGGAGCTAGTCCCCATACATCTGAGTACACTAAATCCAGCACTCC
This sequence comes from Cocos nucifera, assembly GCA_006176705.1. Lineage (NCBI taxonomy): Eukaryota > Viridiplantae > Streptophyta > Magnoliopsida > Arecales > Arecaceae > Cocos > Cocos nucifera. The sequence continues at coordinate 182,820 of QRFJ01004468.1, forward strand.
CTCGCTATGCTTGGTACTTCTGACAAACTTCATCCTATGCTATTTGCCAAAGATACATGGCTCACAAAGATCTATGCCCTCCTTCTTCAAGGCTGTGATCATACCTCTTCTGCTTAGATCTGTGAGCCCATGATCACTCATATGATCCATCCGATAGTGCCACAGTCGATTTAAAATCTACTCCTCCTATGCTGCTGTTAGCACCTCTGCACTATCATTTACCATTGAGCCTTCCATTCTATAAAGATTGTTGCTCAGTCTTCTACCTCTTATCACTATCAAAGCTTTCTTGAAAATTTTCAGACATCCACTCCCAGCCTGGCTACTAAAAGCATAACCCTGCTCCTCCAAGTAGCCTAAAGAAATTAAATTCTTTTTCAACTCCGGCACATGCCTGACATTTGATAATGTATGAATGATCCCATCATACATCCTCACCCTGATAGAGCCAATTTCAGCTATTTTGCATGGGTGATCATCTCCAAGGCTAATGCTTCCACCATCAGTCTTTTGATAGATAGCAAACTACTTTCGATGAGAAGTATAGTGGTGCGAGCATGCTGAATCTAATATCCACATAGTATCACACTCTATGGATCCGTCTGATACAACTAGCAGGTCTTCTCCACTGCTCATAGAAGTTGTATCATCTTTCTTGCTGGTCTTCCCTTTTTCTGATCTCAAAAGGGGACAATCTCTCCTCAGGTGTCCAGGCTGATGACATTTATAACATTTCAATGTCATCTTTCTCTAATCGTGAGACTTTGACCTCTCCTTAGATTTTTTTTTTGTCTTCTTCTTTGATCTTTCCTATCTTTCATTCACAGCCAAGATCTCAGACTTAGGATCTTTCTTGCAGATCTTCTCCCTTTGCTCATTTGATTTGAGGACACCAACAACCTCTTTATAGTTTAGGGTCTCCTTTCCATAAGCTAAAGTTGTTATGAGATCATCATACAAACTTGGGAGAGAACATAATAGCAGCAATGCCCGATCCTCCTCATCGATCTTCACATCCAAACTCATCACCTTAGAACACACCTGATTGAATCTTTGGATACGTGCAACAAGATCTCCACCTTTGGGCATCCTCAGACTATACAGCTGTTTCTTCAACCATAGCTTGTTTGTCATGTTTTTCTCCATGTATGTGTTCTCCAGTCTCTCTGAGTACCCCTTTGCCATAGTCTCTATGCAAACCTCGGACAAAACCTGATCGACCAAGCACATCCAAATTGTGTTAAAAGCAATTTCCTCCAACTCTTTCCAATCCTCAGCACTATTTTTTTTTGGCCTTTCTTTTGTTAAGATCTTGTAGATTCTTTGTTGAACCAACAAGTCCATTACTCTTTGCTACCATAGGATAAAGTTTTCCTTACCGTTGAACTTTTCAAAATTCATCTTGAATCCACTTGATCCCATGACTTCAAACAAGTCAAGAACAGATCCCTAACACCCTTCACGATCACATACCAGTAAAACTATCCTTCACAGAAGATCTAACTAGCCCTAGATCCTCTTTTCAAACTTCTGTATCACCATTTCTCTATGTAAATAATCTCCACCTCAATCTAGAGACAACCACGAAGCAAATTAGAAGTTTTTAGGATAAAACTTGGTGCAACAGATCCTGGATATAGTAAATTCTAGGTGTCTTTCTTCCTTCCATGCAACACTGCTCTGATATCAAATGTTAAAAATATGTGCTTTTTCCATACGGATTGGCATGGCCATTGGTGATTAGCCAAGCAACAAGTACTTTCCAAAGATTTTTACAGAAGCACGATCAAATAAATTAAGGAATAGAGAAGAATAGAAGAAGAGATTTTCGAAAGAAAAGAGCTTTTATTTAGTATATTTCATCACCCTTACATCCTTGACCTATTTTTAGTATATATACTTTACAAAGGGTCAAGTCCAAGCTCATAGAAAAACTCTCCAAACCCAAACAATCCACGTACACAAAATAATAATCCACGAAAATTGAGCCAGCTTAGTTTCAGACTGAGTCAGCTAACCTACGACTGGGTCAGCTCAGTCTCAAACTGAGGACTGAGCCAACCCAGTTGTGTACCACGCCAATAGCCCAAAAATATTGCTTTTTATCTGAATTTTTCTTTGAGACCTAGCCGACCCAGTCCTAGACTGAGCCGACCTAGTTTCCAACTGAGCTATTTCAGTCTCAGAGTGAGCCAGCCCAATTTCTGAACTTTACTATTAAGACTGATTCTTCTTTCGGCTTGCTCTCATCTTTTCATGACCTGTCTTTTCATATTTTCAAGACTTGGAAGTGCCACTTCTGAGCTCACAGTAACCAAGCCTGCTGCTGGAAGAAACATTAGCAGAATGCAACATATAGTTTTTCTTCATTTTCCATTGCATCGACATTGATTGGGAGGTCTTGGTTTCCATGATGTTGCTGATCGTTCGTTGTTTCATGTACATGCCAAATGGTGTATGGAAGAAACTGATCTTATGGAAAATTTGGAAACAGAACGTGCCCAAAGGCCCACATTATCAATTTCGATCCCATTCAATAATGACCCATCGCATTAAACATAAAAAATTTATAATATCATTTAAAAATATATTAATTTTAATATACATATTAGATGCTATAACAACTTAATAAATATAATTTAAAATTTTTATCATGATCTAAAATCCAAGTAATCACTAGTTCTCTTAAACTGATGTGTGACCTTCCACAACCGCAGCTGATCTAGTAGATGATCCAGCTATCATATCCATAATAAATAAATAATAAAATTAAATTAATTAAATCATACATATAAGAATTTTTATAATTCTAATAAAGAGTTTTGGTATACATTTTTTATTAGTCTATTAGTCATAACATGTATATCGATGGAGCCGTCTGTGTACTTGATCGAATCTTGCTGGATGGTCCAGTTCTGCCAAACCCTCTATCACTTATTAGAATACTCCTCACTGCTCCACTGATCATAGAGGGCCTTCCATATGTCCGTCCATATCCAGTGATCCCTATAGGGCCTCCAATCCGATAATGATTGAAAACCAAAATGCTTGATAGTAGATTGTCGAAGGCTATACAGACCATCTCAGAACCTCCGCATGGCCACCTCCTCGAAGGTCTGACGGTCAACCTCTTCATCTCAAGCAGTCTTGAATAGAAGCAATTATGTATTAATAAAAAGAATACAAACCTATAGTGAATTTAAAAATTAAATATTTCTAACTTACTTGAAATATCTTTCAGGTTGCATCATGAGCTCCACACGGTCAGCTGGAGAACTCGTTCATCGACCCCAGCATCAAACATCGCATTATGCCGATAACCACATGAGATACTCCACACTCTCTAAACATGCTGCAAAGTTAACTTTAAAAAATAAATGTTAATTCTAGAATGGTTAAATTCTAAATATATTAATTAAAATTATAGTACTTATGAGTGACTTTGAATGTAGATGAGCTCTCTATCCTTCGATCGAGTCGAAGATGCCGTGAGTCGGGCGGATCCTCGACCATGACTATGTGTCTTGGCGTTGGTTACTGTTGCATGTGACTATAGGGTCACTGGTGACCCCCTATCGTCTGAACCTGAGCACAAAGTATTTAATATAAAAAATATTATATTAGTTAGCAAAGGACAAAATGATATAAACAAGAATATTTAAAGTGTTAGAGTTTACCGTCTGGTTTGAGAGATGTAAAACCATCCAGGCTAGCTGCATAATCACTCTCTTCTCGAGAGCTCTATCCTCAGCTGGTATAGCTTCGGCCTCTTAAAGGCATGATGTATAATCTTTAAAAATAAAATTAAATAGATTCACCAAATTAATTATATAATTATGAATGGCAATGCAAGATTTAATATGATGCAAGATAAATAATTAAAATGATTCAAGGATTATATACTTGCACTACTCATTGGCCTCTTTAGATGTTTGGTACCTTTTGGATTCTTCTCTAAATTCTTCCTCTTCTTCCACCTCTTCCTCTTCTTCCAGTTCTTCTTCTTCTTCTTAAATAGGATTGTCCTTTAAAATAAAATCAGTTACATCTACCTCCTCATATTGGCCATCATGTATGAGAAGTTATGGAGCATCCAACTCGGTATCTATTGAAGACCAATGAAATCCTAATGTTTCATTCTTTTGAAGGTATTTTGGTAATTGGAGCTCTTCTTCTTCTTCAAGCGCATAATGAACAGCTTGAGACTTAACTTGGCGTACAGCCTACCAATCTTTTCTTCCTCTCTTTCTTGATGGAAAAGAAATATAATACACTTGAGCAGCTTGTTGAGATAGCACAAATGGCTTGTTGACATATACTTTTGATCCATGTTTAATTTCAACAAGTCCATACTGTAGATCAACTTTCATACTATTGTTATTATTGAACCGTTGGTACTTAAATAGAATGATACTATTATCTCCAATGTAGATCATCTTGATTATTTCTTCAAAGATTCCATAGTGGTCACTATCCGCCTCTTCCCACCAATTGTCCTTTGCATATACACTGTTGTTTATTGTGCTTTTATGATTTTTATATTGCTAGGTATGAAATTTAAAATCATTTACGTTACAACCATTATAGTATGTTATGTATTTTGTTGGCCCATAACCTAATAGTCTCAGCTTCTTTGGTATAGATTTGTCCCCTTGCATGACCTATATATCATAAAAAAATAAATTAAAAAATTAAAATATATAAAATGATAATGAATGCTTACCAATTGATGGAACAAACATGTAAAATTTTGTGAGCACCATATAGATATTTCTTCATCACTTATCCTCGATTGTCTCGTCCGATCAGCATCTCATCATATTGTCTAAATATGCATTAGATAAGTATACTGAAATAAGTGATTAAAGAGTCAGGATTATGATGAACACTTGTAGGACATATGGGCCAACCTCTTCGTAGTTTAGCAAAACATATATTCCTACCTATCGAAGTTCAGTATCAGAGAAAATCCGATGAACCTTGTGCCCAAATTCATGAGCATGATAAGCAAATATTGAGATCTCCCACTCTGATCGCTCACCACCACATCATTATTTTGGCCCACTTGAGTCAGCTTTGTCCACACACTGGGATTAAAGTAGTGCTAGCTGAAATTTAAAATTTTTCTATTATATATGCCTCCACAATAGAACCTCTAACTCGAATCATATTTTTTACTTTCTTCTTGAGACTGTGCATGCATGTATCTTTCAAATAGATACATCTATCTGTACTATACTAATCCCCCCATCCTAGGTTTATATGCCATATGAATCATGAGATGCTCCATGAAGTTGAAGAAGCTAGGAGGGAATATCTTCTCCAACTTGCATATGGTGTCTATATTGTTAGCCTTGAGACTGGAGATGTGGTCGGTAGATAGTTTGGTAGAATAAATATCTTTGAAGAAAAGGCTAAGCTCGATTAAAGAATTTCATTTGGAGTTGGGAGGAAGATCACGTCAAGCCAATGAAAATAATCATTATATGAAGACATGACAGTCATGGCTCTTTAGTCCATAAAACCTACAATCTTTGATATTTACGCACCGAGCTAGATTACTTGCATAATCATTTAAGAATTTAAGATACTTACACCATTCACATACATCCTTCAACTGCTCCCTTATTAAAGTACAAGATGCTTTCAACTTTAAAAATTTTTCAGGTGACACCTCAACCAGCTCTAATAGAGGATGCTTACATATGTTCTTTATATCTACTAAAGCCTTGAGATTGTTCTTCATCTTTCCCTTAACATTCATAACAGTATAGAAAACATTATCAAATACATTATTTTTAATATGCATAACATCAAGGTTACGATAGATCAAACTGATGGACTAGTATGGTAATTCCTGAAAGATACTTTGCTTCATCTAATTATGAGTTCTACGGAACCCCCGAGGCTTCTGCTTGTAAAATAGCATGTTGGCAATTATGTCCTAAAAGCCAATCACTAGTCTATTAATGGTTGAGCTACTTTGTATATGTAATTAATCATTGATAAATAAAATACTTTGGCATGTTTTTCATCATAAGTCTTCATCTTCTAACGAACTCCATTTTGGTGATGAAGTCTTTAGGACTATTTAGTTTCAATAAAGAGAGAATTTATTGATTAGTCCTTAAATTAGTTCACGATCAAATGATAGACTGTTAAATAGGACGACAATGTCTATCGAGCATAGGTCGCTGTATGCCATATAGATTGATTGTCCTCTTAACCAAGGAGTATAGAGATACTAGTATGGCATACAGATGAGATGTATAGGTACATCGTTATTGAACGTGACCAACTCTAGAGTATTCTACTGTCGAGGATGTCTTTGATGGGATATAGGTATAAATATCCCTTAGACCTGAGATCACCTCAGTGACTTGCAAGCAATTCACAATGCTTTGGTACCGGACTAACTGAATTTTTAATTCAGTAACAAAAGACTTCTGGGCATAGTCAAGTACTTGTAAAGTCGGTGTGTGATCAAGATGAAATTAACCACTCCAAGAGTTGGAGAAGAATGTATCACTATATTTCAATATAGCAAAATCTTTGCTGGGATAATCCATCAGATGGATTTGATATTTTGAAATACAATATGGACAATCTGATCAGAGTTGATAGTTGAACTCTGAGGTGTCCTATGAGCATTTTGATCAAGAAGATGAATTATATGAAAACTATATCCACATAGATTCTAAGGATGGTGTTCTACACATTTGACTTATCCGACCGTCGGATATCATTGCTAGATGATCACTTCAATTGGTATAGAAATTTATTCCTATGCTATCGACTTAAGTTTGGATTAATGAGGATACACATATTAGAGCTCACAATCTAATCAGATAGTTGATCAATGATTGAGAATCATTCTAGGGTTAAACGATCAATACGATTGATGCTTAACCTAGTGCAAGTATTACGGAAGGATTGTTTAGCAATTCAATTACTAATTGACTTAATTTGATTAAGCCAAAGGGTTGAGATTAAGTTTAATTAAATATAATTTAATTAAATTTGGTTTGAGCTTAGTTGGATCAAGTTCAATTGACTTATTGAATAAGTCAAGTGCAAGAAAAAACTAGTTCTAGTCTAACTAGGACTTAGGTTAACCTAATTTTTTAATTTAATTAAAAAATTAAATCAAAATTAAATTTGATTTAATCTAATTTAATTGAATCATTAATTGGATTAAAACCTAATTTAATTTGGTTGAGTTGGTTGTGGTTTAATTTGGTTTAAGAAACTACTTTGACCAAGTCATACATAGAATCCTAGTAAGACTAGGATTCCTCCTTGCGCCACCTTAGTCCCAACGCCCCCAATGCCTATTTTTTTAGTATTTTTCATGAAAATTTTTTTTCTTCCTGATCTTCATGTATTCTCCCTCTCTCTCTCTCTTTCTCATATGGTAATTGAATAGAAGACCAAGTCAAAGAAGGAGTTTGTTTTGATATTGGATTCTATGAGATAGAATCCTAATAAACCCAAACTCTTCCTAAAAGGTGCTGCCCCCTCTTTCAATTAATTTCTCTCCTATTTCACATGAGAAACTCCTTTTCTTATGCACCTTTTCTTGCTAATACATGCCAAAAATTATGGAGGGGGCGCCCAAGAGTTGGGCGCCCTTTGACTTACCTTGTTTAACCTTTCCTTGTCTAGTATTTGACCTCAACAAGGACTCTTCTTTTTCTATATATTTTGAATAAATTTTAGCTTAAAATTTTTGTGGGTTATAGACCTTTGAGAGGGCTTTTAGGTATGTAAAAATTAGGGAGAGAGAACCTCTAGGCTTTGAGATTCAATAGACACAAAACTAGGTGTCTAGGTGAGAGCAGATAGAAGAAGAAGAGGGTCTTCTTCTAGGATTATTGTGTTCATCTCTTTCCTTCCTTCTTCCTTGGGTTTTCTAAGAGTGTCTCCTATCTAAAACTTCTTCTCATCCTTCTCCTCTTTGGAAGAGTCCAATCTAGAAGAAAGGAGGTATCTGATCAACCATCAAAGAAAGATTAATGCAGTACTAGTATACTATGCTAATTTTTAGAATTTGAATTTTTGATCGTGATCGTGGGCTCATGTGGATGACTCCTAGAGATCGGACGTGTGTACAGCTTGTGACTTTATCCTCAAGCCTAGATCAGCAAGTTAAAACGTCTAACTCGTTCAGGTAATAGATCTGATTTATTATTTTTTTCATACATGCATGAGATGTAGTATAGATCTAGATTGATGTGACCAATCTTTTCTTCTTATTTATTTTTAATTTTAGATTTAAATATCATATAATAATCATATAATATGGTCTTAGATCTAAAAATTATCTGATATTTAAAATTAATTAGATTAATTTTGAGTCTTTCACTGCTAATCTAGAAAAAGTTTCAAGATCTAGACCTAGTTCCTTCAATTGGTATCAGAGCCAGATCAATTATTATATAATTATTGATGCATGCTTGGATTATTTTTAGATTAGATCTAATTAATAATCTAATATTTAAATCTAAAATTAAAATCTCAGATCATATGAACTGCTTTAAGGTTGTCCTGCTGTAAGGTTTATCCCTTACAATGCAAAGGTTATCCTAGTTCCTATAGATCTAATATTATTCATAAATTTATTAGATATGATCTAATATTATTTATAATTTATTTGATTTAAAATAATTTTAAATCTAAAAATAAAATTTTAGATTGCATGGATTGATCTTATAAGGTTGTTCTGCTGTAAGATTTATCCCTTACAGTGAAAAGGTTATCCTAGTACATGTTGATCTAAAACTTTGATCATAAAATTTTAGATTAGATCTAAGAGATTTTATGATCTGATTAAAAATATTTTAATCTAATTTTAATCATCATAAATATGTTAGATTTGATCTAAGTTGACTTATAATTGATTGATGTTGATATTGTTTCAATTACATGAACTTGTTTAGATCAGATCTAAAGTAGTTTCATATTCTTCTTACTTGCACATTGATTATGAATCAAACATACAACTTGATTAGTAGAACCATGTTATAAAAATATTTTATAAATATAAAAATTATTTTCGAAAAGCCGAATCCCAACCCTTAGTCCAAAACTTAATTAAGAATTTAGAAGTTATTTGATTAGGATCTAGGATTATAAATTGAAGATCCTACGACACAAATCATAACACTGGATTAAATGGGTTAGTGGGGATTAGGTTCATTAATTGGATTAGATCTAGGGTTAGATTAAAGAATGGACTTAATTAGAGAATCGACTAAATCTAATCAATTGTTGTCTTAGATTAGGTCAAGAATTTTTTAGATCAATTACAATATTTGTAGTTGGTCAAGTCCATATCTTTAACGAGATCCAAGATGGACTTGATTCTTGGCTATGCGATCTAGCACGAACTATTAGGTTGATCTAAGTGAAACTAATTAAACTAGTTGGTGTCTAAGATAAATCAGATCGGTGGTCTTTAATTGGTAGCTCATTTATCTAATCAATTCTGATGGTGTCTAAGGCAAGTTTTGGCAGACCCTCCCACTGATCGAACTTACCTGACCTCTTGGTGAAATTATGTTTTGATCGGATCACTCGATTATTCAAGCTGACCCATGTCAGCTAGGTAAATCAGTTTGACTGATTTAGGTGCTCCTAGACTAGCCTATTAATGATCTTCCTTAAGCTGACTTAGTGAAGTTTGTGGGAGGATCGTGATAAGCTGGTTCATATGATCTTTTCTTATCTTTAAATTAAATTCTCTAAAATTATTAGATCCCTAAAATGGAATAGTAATATGATAACTGGATTATAGCCTTTCATTAAGTAGATGATAATAGGTCCATCAGTTGGAAAATCATTGGGGGCCCAAAGGCCTAGTGCTTATCGGTTGATGGAATTATCATTCATTATATGATCTCTTGGATACAACTTTCTAAATGATGATCAGATGGGCCAACCAAAGTTGGACCTGATCATTCATTGGTTGGATGGTCCAAGTATGGCCATGTTAATGGTTGGACCTAACTGAACCCTTTTCTGAGAAAGCCAAAGCTAACTAATCAGGGACTGGGGCAAAATTTAATTACTAAAAATTATTTAAAAAAATAATTGATTATGAACCTACCCTTAGATGCATATGGGTTGGCCAACCAAAGTTGGGCTCATGTGCAGTCTATGTGGATTCTAGTATCCACTAAAAAATTAGGATAATTCCTTGAATTAGAGGCAGAGGCTACCAATTTGAATAAAATTGTAGAAGACCCTTTTGATTAAAGTCCAAATCTTTATATTTAATGAATCAATTACTAATTAGGTTATGATTTTTCTTTGTGCAGATATGGCTACTTTCCTATCGCTTCGATCATTGTTGGACAATGATAAGTTGATGGGATCCAACTTTGGTAGCTGGTATCGAAAGTTAAAGATTATCCTAGAGTATAAACACATCCTACATATGATAATGGATGATGCAATTGAGGAGCTAGCTACAAATGCACGTAGAACTGTCAGAGATACTTATTAGAAGTGGCTCAGTGATCGGACCATGGTGCACTGTATTATGCTGGTTGCGTTGAGCAATGAGTTTAGTCATTGATTTGAGATGGCTCAGCTAAGGACATGCTTCAAGTGTTGGAGGATTCCTTTGACACACTTGATGACGTGGAGAGGCACAAGACTAGTTGTGCCATCTTCAATGCCAGGATGTGGGATGGTGCCTTTGTCATTGATCATGTATTGTAAATGATCGAGCTGATAGAGTGATTGAGCAAGCTCGATTTTTCTTTGCATAAACAGCTTGGGAAGGATGCAATACTGAACTCATTGCTCAAGTCCTTTCTTCCATTCCTTACTCATTTTAGAATGACAAAGCCTGAAGTAGACTATTATGGATTATTGGGGTTGCTTCAGAACTTTGAGAAGGATCACCAACTCTAAAAGGAGTCGGTAAACTTAGTAGGAGGTTCATCTTCTCGTTCTTGGCCCTATGGAAAAGGAAAGAAGAATAAGAAAAAGAAAGCTAAGAAGGTGCAATTTCAGACTAGAACATCTATGCAGGATCAGATCAGAAAAATCAAGCCTGATAAGAGTCAAGTTGAATGCTTCTTTTGTAAGAAGTGGGGGCATTAGAAGAGAAACTATCCTTAGTACATTGCTTTCTTGGATCTGAACAGGCAAAAGAAGAAGCAAGCTATTGCTGAATAAGATATTTATATGATAACTTCTTATAATTTTTCTATTTGTGATATTACTGACTGGGTATTGAATATCGATAGTCTTTACTATATTTGTAATTTGTTGCAGGGGTTGCAGGTCAGTAGAAGATTTAAACAAGGCAAAAGATTCCTAGATGTTGGAGATGGAAGACCAGTTTCAGTTCTAGCTTTAAAAATTTTAAACTTGTATTTGAATCTCATATCGTTATTTTTAGTGATTGTCATTTCTGTCTTAGTTTTTTTTTAAGTATCATTTTTGTAGGCCTTTTGGCCATGAATAATTATGAAATTTTAATAAAGAAACGAGTTTGTAATGTCATTGTGAATGGTGTTACTACTTTGTATGGATAATTGAACAATAATGTATATATGTTATCACAACCTGTTAATATAGTCTATTCAATTGGCAAACATCCTAGATTAGATAATGTGATAGATATCTACTTATGGCACTATAGGCTAGGTCATATAAACAAGAACAGGATAAGCAGGTTGGCTCAAGGGGGAATCCTCGAATTTAGTGATTGTAAATCACTTCCAATCTATAAATCCTATCATTTTAGTAAAATGACCAAGTCACCTTTTACTGAAAAAGATGAGAGAGCCACTGAGCTCTTAGCTCTAGTACATACTGATGTATGTGGACCAATGAACACAAGTGCTAGAGGTGGATATGTCTACTTCATCACTTTCATAGATGATGTATCCAAATATGGATATGTCTATTTGATAAAACATAAGTCAGATTCTTTTAAAATATTTAAATAATTTTGAAGTAAAGTAGAAAAATAAACTGAAAAGAGTATTAAAACTCTTCGATCTGATCGAAGAGAAAAATATCTTTTCAATGAGTTTCTCACATATCTAGAAGAGAATGTGAATCTCTCTCAATGAACTCCTCTAGGAACACCATAACATAATGGTGTATTTGAAAGAAGGAATCGAATTCTGTTAGACATGATCCGATCCATGATGGATTTTGTCAGCTTGCCGATATCCCTTAAGGGATATGGACTCGAATCGGTTTGCTATTTTTTAAATAGGATTTTAAGTAAATATGTAGTTAAAACTCCATATGAGATATGGACAGGACGTCTAACATAGAATTCAACAGATAAAAAGTCTGACACAGAATGCTGAACCTAAGTCAGATTTGATCAGATCAGATCTGAAGCTTAGTGAACTCGCACCATTAAGGTGATTTGGTAGAGTACCGAGCTATCCGGATAGATACTATAGATTCTTGATCCAGAATGGTGATCCCATCGAACTCGATGAGAACGATGAGGATCCGATCACTTACATGGATTCTATGCAGAGATTCAACTCTGAGAAATGGCGAGAAGCCATGAGATCCGAAATAGATTCCATGAAGGTCAACGATGTATGGACATTAGTTGACCTACTTGAAGGGGTTATATCCATTGGGTGTAAATGGGTATTCAAAAGAAAAAAAGGCACAGACGAAAAGATGGAGACCTATAAAGTCTGTCTGATTGTCAAAGGATATCGTCAATATTATGGTATTGACTATGATAAGACATTCTTCCTAGTGGCAATACTCAAATTCATTCAGATAATGCTTGCAATAGCTGCCCACCTGGACTATGAGATCTGACAAATGGATGTGAAGACAACTTTTTTAAATAAAGAGCTGATCGAAGAGATGTTTATGATATAACCTGAAAAATTCACATCCACAGATGAGCCCAAGATGTGCAGACTTCAGAGATCCATTTATAGATTGAAGCAAGCATCTCGGAGTTAGAACATCCATTTTGATAAAGTAATCAAAATATATGGCTTCATTAAGAATGAAGAAGAACCCTACATTTATAAATGGGCAAATGGTCCAGCCGTGATATTTCTTATTTTATACATGGATGACATTCTCTTTATCGAAAATGAATCTCCGCACTACAGAAAATAAAAGTCTGATTGTTATCACAGTTCTTCATGAAGGACTTGGGTGAAGCATCCTACATCCTTGGGATGAAGATCTATAGGGATAGATCTAAAAGAATGCTTAGTATATCCCAATCCACGTACATAAAAACTATGCTGAAGAGATTCAATATGGAGAATTCCATAAAAGGCTATCTTCCGATAGGTCAAGAAATTCCACTCTCTAAGAAGGATTATCCGACAACTCCTAAAAAGAGAGAGCATATAAGTAGAATCCCATATGCTTCTACAGTAGGGTCTATCATGTATGCAATGACATGTACGATATCAGATGTGGCATACTCACTAGGAATAGTGAGTAGATATCAGTCTGACCCTAGAGAAAATTACTAAAAGATGGTTAAAACCATAATTAAGTATTTGAGAAATACTAAGGACCAATGGTTGGTTTATAATGAGTCAGATCTAAAACTTGTGGGGTTTATAGACTCCAGCTTTCAATCTGACTATGATGACAGCAGAAGCATGTTGGGGTATATCTTTACTCTAAATGGCGGAGTCATCTGCTGAAAAAGTTCTAAGCAACATATAGTGGCAGACTTTGTTTGCGAAGCAAAGTACATAACAGCATCAGATGTAGCAAAAAAAGCTGTGTGGCTGAGAAAGTTTATCACCGAGCTCGGAGTAGCATCCTCCATTGATGGTCTAGTTTTGCTCTACTGCGACAGTACTAGTGCCATAGCTTAAGTAAAGGAATCGAAGGCACACCAGCGGACAAAGCATATTTTGCATCGCTTCCATCTGATTCATGAAATCATAGATCGTGGTGACGTCAATCTTCAGAAGATCGATGGAAACAAGAACCTAGTCGATCCCTTCACTAAAGCCCTAGCAGTCAAGAAGTTTGACAACCATAATTCAAAGATGGGTATTAGATACTATGCCGAATGGCTTTAGGATAAGTGGGAGTTACTAAAAATTGCATCCCCAAAGTCAATCATTAGTCTGTTAATGGTTGAGCTACTTTGTATATGTAATTGATCATTGATAAATAAAATACTTTAGCATGTTTTTCATCACAAGTCTTCATCTTCTAACGAACTCTATTTTTGTGATGAAGTTCTTAGAACTATTTTGCTTCGATAAAGAGAAGATTTATTGATTAATCCTTAAATCAGTTCACGATCAAATGATAGGCTATTAAATAGGACGATAACGTCTATCGAGCATAGATTGCTATATGCCATATAGGTTGGTTGTCCTCTTAACTAAGGAGTGTGGAGGCACTGATATGGCATACAGGTAAGATGTACGGGTACATCATCATTGAACGTGACCAAATCCAGAATATTCTACTATCGAGGATGACTCTGATGGGATATAGGTATAAGTATCACTTAGATCTGAGATCACCTAAGTGACTTGCAAGCAACTCACTGTGCTTTAGTATCAAACTAACTGAGTTTCTAATTTAGTAACAGAAGGATTCTAGGCATAGTCAAGTACTTACAAAGTCAGTGTGTGATTAAGATGGAATTGACCACTCCAAGAGTTGGAGAAGAATGTATTATTGTATTTCAATATAGCAAAATTTTGGCCAGGGTAATCCATCAGATGCATTTGATATTTTGAAATACAATATGGACAATCTGATCCGAGTTAACAATTGAACTCTAAGGTGTCCTACGAGCATTTTGGTCAAAGGAATAAATTATATGAAAACTATATCCGCATGGGTTCTAAGGATGGTGTTCTACACATTCAATTTATTCGACCATCGGGTATCATTGCTAGATGGTCATTTTGATTGGTATAGAAATTTATTCCTATGCTATCAGTTTAGGTTCAGATCTATAAGGTCACATACATAAGAGCTCACGATCTGATCAGATGGTTGATCAATGATTGAGAATCATTCCAGGGTTAAACGATCAATATGATTGATGTTTAACTTAGTGCAAGCATTGCAGGAGAATTGATTAGCAATTTGATTGCTAATTAACTTTATTTAATTAATTCAAAGGGCTAAGATTAAGTTTAATTAGATATGATTTAATTAGATTTGGTTTGGGTTTGATTGGATTAAGTCCAGTTGACTTATTGGATAAGTCAAGTGCAAGAAAAAACTAGTCTTAGTCTAACTAGGACTTAGGTCAACCCAATTTTTTAATTTGATTAAAAAAATAAATTATAATTAAATCTAATTTAATTGAATTATTAATTTGGTTAGAACCTAATTTAATTTGGTTGAGTTGGTTTTAGTTTAATTTGATTTAAGAAACAACTTTGACCAAGTCATAGATAGAATCCTAGTAAGACTAGGATTCCTCCTTGCGCCACCTTAGTCCCAACGCCCCCCATGCCTATTTTTTTGATATTCTTTCTCATATGGTAATTGGGTAGAAGACCAAGTCAAAGGAGTTTGTTTTGATATTGGATTCTATGAGATAGAATCCTAACAAATCTAAACTCTTCCCAAAAGGTGCCGCCCCCTCTCCCAATTAATTTCTCTCTTATTCCATGTGAGAAACTCCTTTTCTTATGTATATTTCCTTGCTAGTACATGCTAAAAATTATGGAGGGGGTGCCCAAGAGTTGGGCAACCCTTGACTTGCCCTGTTTGACCTTTCCTTATCTAGTATTTGATCTCGACAAGAACTCTTCTTTTTCTATATATTTTGAATGAATTTTAGCTTAAAATTTTTGTGGGTTACAGAACTTTGAGAGGGATTTGAGGTATGTAAAAATTAGGGAGAGAGAATCTCTGGGTGTTGAGATTCAATAGACACAAAACTAGGTGTCTAGGTGAGACCAAAGAGAAGAAGAAGAGGGTCTTCTTCTAGGATTGCTGTGTTCGTCTCTTCCCTTTCTTCTTCCTTGGGTATTCTGAGAGTGTCTCATATCTAAAACCTTTTCTCCTCTTTCTTCTTTTTGGAAGAGTCTAATCTAGTAGAAAGAAGGCATCTGATTAACCATCGAAGAAAGATCAGCGTAGTACTAGCATACTGTACTGATTTCTAGCATCTGAATTTCTGATCGTGATCGTGGGCTCGTGTGGACCACTCATAGAGGCCGAATGTGTGTATGACTTGCAACTTCATCCTCAAGCCCGGATCAGTGAGTTAGAATATCTAACTTGCTCAGGTAATAGATATGATCTATTATTTTTTTTTCATACATGCATGAGATATAGTGTAGATCTAGGTTGATGTGATCAACCTTTCCTTCTTTTTATTTTTAGATTTTAGATTTGAATGCCATACAATAATCATATAATATGATCTTAAATCTAGGGATTATCTAATATTTATAATTAATTAAATTAATTTTGAGTCTTTTGCTGCTGATCTAGAAAAAGTTTCAAGATCTAGTCCTAAAATTCTAGATTTGGTTCCTTCATAGCATGCCAAACTAGACTTCGTCTAGTTGGGATACCCTTTGAAACACTTCCATACTATTGAGGCATATGGGTGCATGGTCCTTCATGGTCCTTTTCTATCTTATTCCTCCTGAAACTGTCCTTCTACTTTCAAAAAGGATGATGCTCGAGGAGAAATTGATGATGACAATCGAGCTAGTAGGGCTTATGACCATGCTCCAACTAAAATGATTTAGTATACTCTATGCAATAGGAACATGCAAGCTTTCCATGAGTGCTCCATCCTGACAGCATCCCATAAGCAGGAAAGTTGCTAATGGTCCTTATTAATGTGGCCTTCCTCACAAAATTCTATTTCTTTAATGCATTAAAATTACATATGCCATCGGACTATAAAAATTTTAGCTGATCAACAAGCGGCCTTAGATATACATTAATACTTCTACTAGAATATCATGGTTTAGAAATGACTAATGTAAGAAAGATATTATGTTCTTTCATGCACATCCCAGATGGCAGATTGTATGGAGTAATAAAGACTAGCCAACATAAATAAGGGTCACTGCTTGACTAAACGGTATAAAGCCATCCATAGATAGACCTAGCCGGATATTGTATGATTCTTGCGCAAATAAAGAATGGCAAGCATCAAATTGCTTCCATACTTGGCTGTCCGACGAATGACTCATTATATTAGTGTGCTTGCAAATTCCTTCTTTATGCCATCTTATCTGCTCAGAAGTACTTTTGGATAAGTAGAGCCTCCAAAGCTTGGAGTGAGGGGAAGGTATCGAAGAACCTTATATGGTATGTCCTTCTGATTTCTATCATCTTGTCTCAGCATAAATCAGCTTTCATCACATACCTCATATGAGCTCTTCAATTGGTCCTTCTTATTGAAAATCATGTAATTATTATGACATACATCTATCTTCTCGTATCCCATGTCTAATCCTTTCATAATTTTGTTTAAAGCATAGAAGGTCTTAATAAGCTTCTCATCCTTTGGTATTATTTTCTTTATTATTACTACCATCCTATCATAATAATTGACCATCATACTAAACTCAATCTTTAAGTTCAACAACTCTGACACAACTAATAATATAGTATGTATTTCATATCCCAACCATAGTGGTTTATCAGCATCTTTCAGCATACGATAGAAATCGCCGCTACTAGCTTCTAGATCGTCCTTCACATCTCGATTAAATTTAGAACCAGTCATATCCATAACCATATCTACTATTCTATCTGTGTCCTGATACTGCTCACTTCTAACCCCTGTAACTTTCTCTCACATCTTTCCATATAGGTACCAATGCTTGTACTTGGGCATAAATCCATTCTTATATAAATGGATAGTAATTGTATCCCTATCAAATATTTTTCTATTGCCACATTCGTTACAAGGATAATGAGCATATCCTTGATGTAAGAGTGCTCCATTTTTAAAAGCAAAATCATAAAAGTACTCTACACCCTTTCTACATTCATGAGTAGAAATGATTCTATCGACTACTTGACGGTCCATTCAACTATGGTCCATGGCACACTATCTCAGAATTCTGTATATACATAAATATAAGGCAACTACTAATTAATTATTTTATCATTCAAAATAGCTTATATAGTAAATACATTCTATCATCAACTAATAGATATAGAAGGTCTTATTCCATTTAGAAAATGCATTAATTCTATAGGTCAGTTATAATAATCAAATGATACGCAATAAGGATCGAAAATTTTTTTTGCAATATTTTTTCTTACTTCTCCCCACATGACTAAAGATGTGTGGGAAGAACTAAAAAAAAATGCTATTCAAAATTTTTTTCAAACCCTCAGCATACCGTTTGATTATTATAATAACCTATCGAATTACTTGTATTTCTTAAATTATTCATATTGGACAATCAATTAACCAATGTACATAATTCTTTCATCCGTATAAAAATATATAAATATATGAATATAGTAAAATATGTACATTAATCAAAAGATTATTCTATGGTTCCATGCAAAGTATTTTTTTTTAAAAATTAACACCATGTACAACTAAATCAAAACAACAATAATCGGTTGCCTCCTTGTAGAAGAAGGCTGTCCAAGATTATTACTATTAGAAATAGTTGAATCAGCAAAAAAAATCCCAAAATCATCATAGTCTCCCTATACAAACTTTAAGGCAAATCTCTGTACATAGGCGATACCGCATATTTTGACATTCAGCATAAAAAACATAAATTAGAAGAATACAAAAAGTAACCAATTGAATTTGTAAATCTATAAAAATTAGAGCAATTAATCCAAAAAAGTCAAAATCAAAGAAACTATAGTAATAGCCAATTAATGATAAATATTGATTTAAGTAATAAGGATAATTGTAAAACGAAGAAGGGTAAAATGATTATAACTAGGGCTGGAGCTAGGCTCGGACCGATACAACTTTGGGTCAGAATTCGGGCTAGGCATGAAACAGTTCAAATAGGATTTGAGCCTAATTACAGAGTCTGTTTGTATTTTGGGCTAGGCTCAGATATACCTTTAACCTAGTCCAAACTTGAGTCTAAAGTCCAACCCGATCAGGAGTTCGAAAATTTGGCCTGAGCCCAGTTTCCAAATTTTTTTTAAAAAATAACATCCCTCCTTGAATCCGATCAAAAATTTTTTTTAAAATTAATAATTATAATATTAATATTATTTTAAATTAATAATATCATTAATAATAATAATATTATTATTATTAATTAAAAAATAATTAAATATTATTAAATTAAAATTAATTTAACTAAATTTAATTAAATATTATTAAATCTAATTTAACTAAATTATATAAATATTAATTTAAAATATTAAAAAAATTAAAATAATGATATTTGATGATCGTTATGCAACCATCGTCACTGCCAACATAGTAGCAGGAGATGGTGCTGCAACACGAAGGCGGCAATGCACGACAGGAGATGGTGCTGCATGTTAGGGGACGACATTGTTGGGGGCTTGAGGAGGCGGTTGAGGGGAGGCAGGCTAGGGGCCCAAGGCTTGGGGAGACAGTTGGCAACTTAGGAAAGCCAGATTTGGTAGTAGGAGAAAGAGGAGGACTAGACCGATGGCCAGGGGGAGGTGGGCCGGGAGCTATCGAAAGAAGGCAACCGAGGGCTCGAGGAGACAGGAGGCGACTGAGGGCTCATGGCTGGGAGCTCGAATAGGTGGGAGGCGATTGGAGGCTTGAGGAGGCAACTAAGGAGAGGTGGGTCTAGGGTAATAGGGACTCACGATTGGGGGCTTAGGGAGGCGACCGGAGGGAGGGAGGCAGGCCAAGGGCAGCCAGGTGGAGGCAGGCGGGGGCTTAGGGAGACAGGAGGCAGTCGAGGTCTTACGGTTAGGAACTCGGAGAGGAGGAGGCGGCCAGAGAGTCAGGGAGGTGGCCGAGTGTAGATGGGCTAGGGGCTCGAGGAGGTAGGAGGTGGTCAGGGACTCACGATCGAGAGTTTCGAAAGGCGGGAGGCCGCTGGGGGCTCGAAAAGGTGGGAGGTGACTGAGGGCTCGTGACATGGGGGCTCAAGGAGGCGAGAGGTAGCAAGGGGCTTGGGGATGCCAGATCAGATGATGCAGTGGGAAAAGATGGGGACTGAAGGCGATGGAGAGAGAGGGTGGTTGGGGACCAGAAGGTGCATGGTGGGGGATAAAAATGGGGGAGGTGGGGGAAATTGAGGATGCGGGGGGTGAAAAAAAATGAGGACACATGTGAAAAAAATGAGGACAGAAAGGTTATTAGCGATAGCAAATTATCATTGCTAATAATTTTCTTTCATTACTAATAATTATATTTTAAAATAAACTTATTAGCAATGGTAAAATGCTATCGTTAATAATTTTCTTCCATCACTAATGATTATATTTTAAAATAAATTTATTAGCAATGATAAAATACTATTGCTAATAATTATAAAGATAAACTAAAAAAATAAAATTTTTTATTAGTGATGGCAAAATACCATCGCTAATATTTTTTTCATCATTAATAATTATAAAAATATATTAAAAAATATTTTTTTATTTAAGATAATAATTTACCATCGCTAATAATCATAAAAGTATATTAAAAAATAAAATTATTTTTTTTAGTTCATTAGCGATACATTTTACCATCTCTAATAAATATCCTATCATTGCTAATAATAATAAAATTAAATTAAAAATAAAATTACTTTTTGTTAGCAATACGATTGTCGAAAAAGTTGCTAAAATTTTACACTTTCGTTGCTAATAATTTTTTTTGATAATAAAATAATTATTGGTCAGTAAAAAGTGACTCAGAAAATATAATATCTATTCTAATAAGATCATTTTAGCTATCCAAAATCTTTATCATGGTTAGGACTGGAACTAGATCGGGCTGGGCTGGATCCTACCCATACTCGAGTCTGGCCTGAAAATACTACCATTGGTTAAAAATAGTACTTAAATCAAAGACAAATAAAGTAAATAAGAGAGAAAAAAAGATGAATGCTCAGATCTGCCATTGGAAAATAAGGCATTACTGGTTCCTCTGCACCTTTAACCATGAGGTAGTTGCAAGCGGTTGCCTATAATATAATAGAACATCGAAGGTTGCCCTATAACTATAAGAATAGAAATGCATCACCTCCATCTCTCTCTAGACTCTTTAGGCACGTCAGGTAGTCATCGTAGCCTTTTTATGAATAGGGCATTGCTAGTTTTGGGTTGGATGTGGGTCGCCAGTATTTGGCCCACTCTCGAGCTAGGCCTGGGTCTAGACAAAGTTATTTGGATGGAAGGTAGCCAGGGGCTTGGGAAGGTAGGAGGCGGCTAGGGACTCGCATTGGGAGGCAACCTGAAGCTCAAAAAGGTAGGATCCAGTAGTTGGAGGCTCGAGAAAGAAATAAGTATTAGCGATGGCAAAATTACCATCGCTATAGCCGGCACTAATGTTATTAATGACGACGCTGCTGTTGCTAATAAAATTTTTCATTGGTAAGAAGTTTACTATCAAATTTTAAAAAAAAATTTACTAGTTATTAGCGATGGCTAAACTTTCATCGCTAAATCCGTCGTTTGCCA
Source organism: Cocos nucifera (assembly GCA_006176705.1). NCBI lineage: Eukaryota > Viridiplantae > Streptophyta > Magnoliopsida > Arecales > Arecaceae > Cocos > Cocos nucifera. The sequence goes on from QRFJ01004468.1 coordinate 204,390, forward strand.
TTGCTAATAACCAATTTAGCCGTTGCTATTAATTAACAACTTTTAGTGATGAAATTTTTTTTTTATCATAATTTGCTGTTGGTAAAGATCACTATTAGTGATAATTTTTTTGCCATTGCTAAGTGTATGGACCATTTTGGCCACTACAAGTATCTAAAAGGATTACTAGACCTAATGTGGATTGCTTAGCTACTATGGATATTTAGGAGGATCACCAAACTCGATGTTGACCACTTAACAACTATAGATATTAAGAAGAATCACTAGACTAGATGTGGATCATTTTGGTTTGGTCTACAATCCTAGCTTCTGAACCAGATTTTTAGAGATGATGTTCTTTTGTCTTCCAAGATCTAAAATAGTCTCAATGATGTTCTACTTGATCTGAACTTTTAAGTATAAGAGTTCCTCATGTATCTCTAGATTTATCTTAGTTTCTGTCTCAAATTTTCTTGCCATCAAGCTCAGCTTAGAGTCTGCTTGCTCGAGCTCAAATAGCTCCTTAACCTCTATAGCATTAAGAACCACCTTCCCTTTCTTCTTAGAATCTATTAGAAAAAGCATCTTAAATTCGACCCATAGCAGCGAAGGAGGAGACCATGGAGAAAACATAGCAGCAAAGCCCATGATAGGAGAAGCTCACAGCCCCACATGGTCCGCAGGCAAGTAAGGCCTATAATAGGGCATGGCCCAGCATAGCAGAAGTAGCATAGGACTATGCGGTCCATGCATGCCAGCCTCGTTTTCATGCAGTCCACGCTGCACGTGGACCCTTAGTGGCACACAACATTTTCACTTGGTCCAGGGGAATTTTTGGCACTGAGTTCCATGTAGGTGTGTGATTAGATGACTGCAGAAGCTCGTGGGAGAGATTAGATGGCTAGGGAGGTTCTAGAGTTCTGATAAGAGTCTAAAGATGATCTAGACTCGAATTTGCACTTAGCTTTAGGCCTTTAAAAGGACTTGATAGCCTATGGAGTTGGGATTCATGGTGAGCATTAGCAGAGGTGTAGGTAGAACACTAGCAGAGGGTTGGATGGCAAAGCAAAACATCATATATAATGGTGGATAATGGCAGTGGATCTTCTCTAGGATATTTTATGAGAGCTTTGTTAAGGATTGTGCTTCTTATTAAGAGAGAGAGGAATTGATATATAAGGATTGAGAGAGTATGATCTCCTCTTATAATTTTTTTTTTCTCAGAGTAAAGCTTGCATACCCTATGGAGGCAAGTCTTGGCTTGATCCATGTATTTGATGATATTCTTTTCTTGTATATTTTCTTTCTTTATGTTATGGTATTAACATCATCACTGATATTTCAATTTTGATCCAGAGGATCTGTATTTTACATGAGGGATCTTTTCAATAAGTGGTACCAAAGCTAGTAGTATCATAATAATTGGTATTAGAGCCAAATTATCAGAGTGCCAGATTCTCTAGATTACGACGGTATTGATCAAAATTGAAGAAGATGAAGAAGACAGGCTCAATCAAGATAGAGATCAATCAGTATGATGAAAAAAATAATTTTTCTATAGCAAGCAAAGGTGAAGGATGTGCTCATCCATTAAGGATTAATTGATGCTCTCTTGTATGAGGAAAACCTGACTATCATGGAGATGAAGGATTGAAGATGACTTCAGATGCAGACAGTGAGCACGATCCTCTTATACTTAATGGATGATGTGGTGATCCATATGCTTAGTGAGACTTTTTCGATAATGATATGGTTGAAGTTTAAGGAGATGTACATGGCGCAGTCACTTACCAATACTTTCTTCTTTTAGAAGTAGTTCTACCAGTTGTAGATGAGTGAGAGACAAAGCACACATGAGCATCTCAGTAACTTCAAGAAGATCCTCTCCGACCTTCTTAGCATTGGCGAAAAGGTTGAGTAGAAAATTAGGGTATTGGTCTTGCTCTCATCACTTTCTTCTTCTTTTGAGTCTTTAATGACTGCAATTCTTATAAAAAATAGCACCATCAAGATGAAAGATGTTACTTTTATACTTCTCTAGAATGAGGTTCTTAGATGAAAGAACCGAGCATCAACTTCAGATGGCTACTCAACTATGGTAGTGACTGGAGGTGGTGGTGGTAGAAGATGAAGTGGTAGAGTATCACAATGTTGGTGGTTCAAGTTTAAGTGGAGAGACTTCAACAAGATCAAATACTACTAGTGTGATAAGTTAGGACATCGAGTCAGAGATTGCCTGCAGCTCAGAAATTGAATGAAAGCTACTACGATGGCGGTCCAAGATAGTAATATAGTTGAGACTAATAATGTACTTATGATCTTAGATAAGGTATCTACTTCTTTTCAATAGTGGATTTTAATTTGTCATATTCGTATCATATTTGTTGTAGAGAGAAGCTATTTAACTTCTTGAAGAGTAGTGAGAATACTGTGTATTTGTCGGATGGATCGAGCTATGCGATCAAGAGCATTGGGACCACCAGCTTATGGATACATGGAGTAGTGAGAAAATTGGGTGAGATCCAATATATATCCAATTTTAGGAGGAATCTAATTTCACTGAGTAGATTAGATTTAAGCAGTTATAGATAGAGAGCTGATGATAGAATCCTAAAGGTTATGCACGGTAATAGGATTGTCTTGAAGAAAAAAATGTATAGAGGATACTACTTCTTAGCAGGAAGCTCAATGCGAGATGGAGCTTCTGGTGCCAGTGGGAGCTCAGCATGAGGTGGAGCTCCAGATGCAGGTGGATTGGACATGAGATGAGAGACTCGAAATGATGACAGGAGACATCGAGGGTAAAGTTTCTATTACCATAGGAGGCTACTTCGAGCAGATCTCAGATTTGATAGGTCACAACATATGATGGAGATAAAATTGAGCGGTCTGACTCGACTTCCATATTTGCCTATCTATGAGTTGATAAGTATTTGCTTTAGGACATGGGGGCAAAGTGAGATCATCAAGAAGCTCTTAAAGTTAGGTGGAGGTCGAATGTCGAGTCAAGATGGAGATTATTGAAAAAAGAATCTCAAATTTGACCCACAATAGTGGAGGAGTCCATGGAGAAGCCACAATAGCAAAGCCCATGACAGGAGAAGCTCGTGGCCGCATGTAGCCCGTAGGCACATGAGGCCACAGCCTATAGTAGGGTGTGGCCCAATGTAGCAAAAGTATCCCAATACCATATGGTCTATCATGGTCCACATGCACCAGCCCCATTTTCACATGTCCACAGCTCATGCGTGGACCCTTAGTGGCACATAGCATTTTCAGATGGTCTAAGGGAGTTTTTGGCATTGATTTTCATGAGGGTGCATGATTGGATTGCTGTAGAAGCTTGTGGAAGAGATCAAATGGCTAGGGAGGTTCTAGAGTTTTGATAAGAGTCTAAAGATGACCTGGACTTGGATTTGGACTCAGTTTTAGGCCTTTAAAAAAACCTGATGGCCCATAGAGCTGGGATTCTTGGTGAGCATCGGTTGAGACATAGGCAAAACACTGGCAGAGAATCCGATGGTAGAGCAAAGCGTCAAATAATGATAGATAACGACAGTGGGTCTTCTCTAGGATATTTTGTGAGAGCTTTGTTAGGGATTGTGCTTCTTATTAAAAAAGAGAGGAATTAATGTATGAGGGTTGAGAGAGTGTAATCTTCTTTTATAATTTTTTTTTCTCATAGTAAAGCTTGCATATCCTGTGGAGGCAAGCTTTGGCTAGATCCATGTATTTGATTGTATTATTTTCTTATATCTCTTCTTCCTTTTTATTGCGGTATTAACATGTCACTGGCATTCCAATCTTGGTCTAGAGGATCCATATTCCATACAAGGAATCTTTCCAACAAGTAATACTAGAGCAAGTGGTATCACAACAGAATCATCATCCTTCAACTTCATTTTGGGGCAAAGTGTCCAACACTTCTTCATAATGTGTCCGTAAAGATTGTTGTGATCATAATATATTTTGATGTGCTTCCTATTTTGCTCCCCTTCCTGACATAGATTTTCATTATTTTTCTTAAATTTATCACCCTTCTTGCCTTAGCCAAATTTTCTCCTCAATCCCCATGGCCTTCATGGTAGCTTCACAATTGGTATTTTCAACTTTGAAAAGTCTCAAGTCCCTTCTAATGCTCTCGTAGAAACCTTCAATGTACTTCATGAATATTATATGATCATTAATGGAGATATTGATAAGTATAATAAATTCATCAATAAAAGTATTAATTTATCAATTAATTGATATTAATTTTTAAGAATTAATAATCAATTTATATATAATTTTTGAAAAATTCATATTTTTATTAATTAAAAAATTAATTTAAAAATAATAAAAAAATAATAAAAATTAAAAAAATAAAATTTTATTATCAATAGAAAGAGCTCATTTTTCTGATCACAACGAAATAAATTTCAAGTAAAACAGAGCTAAAATGAAAAAGATATGAATTTTGAAAATATAAAATAAATTAAAATTAAATTTAAAAAAAAAAAGAAAACAGCTCAGCCGGCTCCGTAAGCCGAGCCACCAAGCCAAGCCAAGCCATTAAGCTGACTCAGCCGTTGAAGCCATCAGCCGGTCCACGATCTAGGCGTGGACCGCCAGCTCAGCAAATTCCGACGAATCAGAGATTGCCACGTGGTGGACCTAGACCCCTTAAGGGTCTACAGAAATTTATCGCGGCTCACAAGGGTAATTTAGTCTTTTCGTCCGACAACAGCGGCGCTGATTGGTTGCGGTGTGCGGTGCGGCCGGTCCACGCGGTCCATGGGAACAGTTATTGCGTGATCGGACGGATGTGGTTGTTTGCGGTCAGGATCGGACGGCTGTGGTTGCTTCCGAATTTTATTCAGATACAAACATCACGCGGATCACCATCGGACGGCAGCGCTCGATCCAGGTGATGATCCGACGGTCCAGAACGCTGCCGGCGGTGATCAAGACTCCTGAAGCGCGATTTGCGGCCAGATTTCCTCGATCAAGCGCGATCCAACGGCCAGAATTTAATCCGACCCGATATGAGCTTATCTGCATCCGATTTTGATGATTTTTGGACCGTTGGATTCCTGTTGAATGGCTGGATTTTATCAGATTTACCAGAGTCGTATCAAAGCTGTTTTGATTCAAATTTTATTCGAATTTCTTTATATTTTTACAATTACAAAGGCTATTAGTCCCATATTGCCTTTAGAAAAAATATCCTGCCCTCCTAGCTCTATAAAAAGGACCCCAAGCCATCAAAAATTAACATCTCCGATCAAGGTGAAGCTTTGGTACAGGGCGAAGCCAGGCTATGGGTTAAAAGCTGCTTCGAAGCAACGGGTGCCGAGAAGAAGAGCCGAGCTTCTACACCATCTTTCTGCCAATGCCGATCCAAGATCAGAGATCAGGCTATTTTATTTTATTTCTTTTTAAATTTTATGTATTTAAATTTTAAAAATTTTAATTAATAAAAATTTTATTTTTACATTTTAATTTCTAACTTTTTATTTTTATTGTAATTTAATTTCTACACTTTAAATTATTGCTTTGCAAGTAGATGCTAAGATCTAACTAATAGATCTTAGTACCAAGTTTAAATTCCTGCATCTTTTAATTTTTATTTTTAATTTTCCGACTTCAATCCTAATTCCAAAAACTCAAATTCTTCTTCTCTTTTCAAAAATCAAAGATTTTAAATCTAAAAATACTACCTTTCCTGTGGATTCGATCCGACTCACTACTATCTACGCAATTTTAATGATTTTAAGAAGTCGGATTAAACTGATAAACACGGTGTCTTAACGACAACATCGCATTCCTATCATGTTTTTGGTGCCATTGCCGGGGAAGGAATAGATGCTATTTTTTTCTTTTATTTCTTTGATTTTTTTTGTAAATTAATTATATATTTTTTTAATATTGCTTACTAATTTTTTTTATTTATTTTGTAGAAAAAAAAAGAGAAAACGAAGAAAGCATCTAATTTTGGTAAGATCAATCCTAACCCTAGTCCTCTTTTCTTTTTATTTATTTATTTATTTATTTTATTTTTAAATTAATTTAAAAAAATATTCATTTAAATCTAATTAAAAGCCTCATGATAAGATTAGAAACCCTAACTGTTTAGAGCATGCATCATATTAGTTTTATTTTTATTTTTATTTTTATTTTTGGTGATTGCTGGAAGCAAGGTAAGCCTTTCAGAATTCAATTAGTTGCATGCATCTAGTTTAAATTGCATAAAATCCTTTGATTGAATTTTTTTTTTTTCGTGCATATTCATATTAAATCAAATTAAGGGCACAACCCAATTAAACAAGATAAGGATGGGGATTTGATCACCCTTCCTTAGCCCACAAACAACCAACCAGCATCCTGCATTGACCTAAGCCTTTAATTTTAAAATCAATTAGACATCAACCCTAGGAACTCGAGCTCAATAGGATAAGAAATCCTAAGAGTTGAACCTGGTTAGGATAAGTCAATTTGACTGGTGTCTAGGAAAGTGGTTCAGGGACGACTGAGCCCGAAGGAAGGTGGTTTCTAATTGGTTCCGTTCGCTTACCTGGCCAAGCACAATTGGTGTCTAAGGCAAGCAACGGGGGGACTCCCACCAACCTTACACTTACCTGGCCAGTTGATTGGCTAATCCTACACTTGGAGGGCTTGAAGGTGACCTTGGACAGTTAGGAGCTGTCTAGATCTAGGATAACCTTTAGTCAGGATTGATTGACCAACTTGATTGCTAACCAATATTAAATCTAATTAAATCTAATTCTTCTCTTTCTTCTTAGTTCTAGGACTCCTTAGGACCTCTTCTTTAGAACTCTTTTTTTTCTTTCTTCTCCTTTCTCCTCTAAAAATAAAATAAAATAAAATAAAAATTAAATTAAACTAACTAAAAATTAATAATTAAATTAAATTAAATTAAAATTAACAAATTAAAATAATTAAAAAAAAATTAATTTTTAATATAATAAAATAATAATAATAATAATAAATAAAAAAATATTCTAAAAAATTTTTAAACCATACATTAGGGTTACACCATGCATGGTAGGAAATCGCTTTTTCTGATTTAGTTGAACTTAATTGAATGGTTGATTCACATTAAACATAATAATCAAATGGCTAATATGAATCTAATAGTCCAAAAATTAGATAAAGTTGACCTTCTTGCTCAGAAAATAGATCAACTCCTAACCCTAGGTCAACAATCTCCTGCATAATTCACATCATCTTCTAATTATCAGAAGAATTATTCAATCTGTGCTAGTCCAACCCATCATGTAAGTGAATATCCTATGACTGCACAGTTTTCCATATTTTATCCAAGAACAAGTTCAAGCTACTCAAGGATACTCCAAATTGATTAATGACCCATTTTTCAAATTCATATAATTCAGATTGGAGTAACTTTAATTTTTCTTGGACATCCCAACAGACTCAGGCTCAGACCCAAATTTCACTTGAGCAAATCAAAATTATGCCTATAATAATGGTCAGCCTAGTCAGTTTAACCAGCCATCATATTATAATCAGCCTTCATACCCACCTCCTCAACAGACCAATCTAGCTGATGATAGATTTAACCAACTTCAACAATTAATTCTAACTCAACAGCAATCTATCGCCTAAGACTAGAAGCTCAAATAGGATAATTAGTTGAGTCTAACATGAGGAGAGAACTAGATCAACTATCGAACCTACCAATTTCAAACAAATAACCCACCTAATGACTACCAACCACCTGGATTAAAATTATCAATCTAATGTTTCATCTAAGAATCTTCAATTTGAGAATACCAAAGTAATTCCTGAACTTAAAAGCTATAGGATTCTTATGGACCCATACCAAGACCAGGTGAGAGAGGCTAGTACTGATGCTAGCCAAAATAAAAATTTAGAGGAACTGGTTAGTACTGAGACTAACCACATAGAAGAACCCAAGCCAGGAATTAGTACTGATGCTAGTTCCAGTTTAAATGAGATAGAAATAAGAGAAAAGAGAATAGATGATTTACCCGAGACTTATAAACCTAATGTCCTATTCTCTTCAACCCTAGAGGCTGGTTCTTCTTATAAAAATCAAAAGGCATGTAATGAAATGTCAATGGAGTTGTTTAAACATGATCACATTAATTTACCTCTAAAATTAAAACCACCTTTAGTCACCATTCCAGCACCCATTGAATCAAACTTAACTCCTAAAACTCCATTCATGAGCATTTTAGAAGAACAAATAGGAGTAATTCTTAATAAACATGGGTCTGAGAATGGAATCATAAAATATATCCCAAAAATTAACAGTGAATATATCAATAATGGGATTATAAATCATCTTTCTGAGATTGGCAATCCAAAACCATTGGAATTTGTCAATCCAATATTCGACACAGGATAGTGAGCTACATTGTGTCTGGCTGAAGATGGTAAACTTAGCGCTTGTTGGGAGGCAACCCAATATTTAGTTTTTATTTAATTTATCTTATTTTCTTTTTAGGATAATTTGAATGAGTTGGAGGGAGAGCTCAAATTTTCAAAGGCATGTGCTGGACCAAAATATATATATATATATATATACTGAGTTAGGTGTATTCTTCCATGTTTTTTTTATTACATCCTTTATTTTTTCTTCTCCATTGAGGACAATGTCGATTAAGTTGGGGGGAGAGAAAAATAAAATTTTTTAAAATTTTAAGTCCTCGAAAAAGTTAGTATTTAGTATTTAGATACTTGATTATGCTTAAGAATCGAATTAAACTAAGCATTTTAAAAAGAAAATTGATGCACAGATTAGAGAATCTATGAGATATTGAGGAATCAAGTATTAAGAAAATTCAATAAAGAGTTAAGTCTAGAACATAAAATTTTTTTTTTCTTGGAGCATTTCTAATTATTTCTACTAGCATCAAAGAAAAGTCTACTTTTTATAGGCTTGTGTAGGGTAACTATACATTTCTTCATATAAAAATTTATTTTAATAAAATAGTTTCTCAAGTACTTCTCACTGAGTAACCGGGCCTCTTTGCCTAAGCAAGCATTGAGTTTCGCGTCAAAAGGTGGGAAGGGCAAAGAAGCTCATTGTAAAGCTAGTCTTAACTCGTAGCCTATTTGATTCGAGCTAGTAAGCCCGAGGGGTATTCTATACCTAGTGCCCTAAAGCCAACTGGTTTGGGAGTCATTGGCCCAAGACTCGCTACATGGATCAAATAGAAAGCTTAAGGAGTTAAGACACTCAATAGTGGTACAATATTAAAAAAAAAAAAAGAAAAAAAAAAAAAAGAAAAAGAAACATTGGTTTCCCACCGAGTAACCGGGTCCCGTTGCCTAAGTAAGCAATGATATTCGCATCAAAAAGTGGGCAATGTGAAAATAAAAATTAATAAATGAAGGATGGAAGTAGCAATACACCTGCCTATATGAAAGTTTAGATAAATCAGAGATAAAAGTGGAATAATTTAGAAAAAGTTCTGAAAAATTTAATGTTCTTTACTTAATTTTTCTATTGATAAGTATTAATACCCCAATGATATATCTCATTTAAGCTCTACTGAATATCAATGGCCATTTTGAAAATTGCTTAGGTAAAATTCGAAACTCTAAAGTTAAAAGATATTTAAAACTAAATTCTTTCTTTACTCGAGGACGAGCAAAGCTTAAGTTGGGGGGTGTGATAAGTATAATAAATTCATCAATAAAAGTATTAATTTATCAATTAATTAATATTAATTTTTAAGAATTAATAATCAATTTATATATAATTTTTGAAAAATTCATATTTTTATTAATTAAAAAATTAATTTAAAAAATAATAAAAAAATAATAAAAATTAAAAAATAAAATTTTATTATCAATAGAAAGAGCTCATTTTTTTGATCACAACGAAATAAATTTCAAGTAAAACGGAGCTAAAATGAAAAAGATATGAATTTTGAAAATATAAAATAAATTAAAATTAAATTAAAAAAAAAAGAAAACAGCTCAGCCGGCTCCGTAAGCCGAGCCATCAAGCCAAGTAAGCCATCAAGCCGACTCAGCCGTTGAAGCCATCAGCCGGTCCACGATCTAGGCGTGGACCGCCAGCTCAGCAAATTCCGGCGAATCAGAGATTGCCACGTGGTGGACCTAGACCCCTTAAGGGTCTACAGAAATTTATCGTGGCTCACAAGGGTAATTTAGTCTTTTCGTCCAACAACAGCGGTGCTGATTGGTTGCGGTGTGCGGTGCGGCCGGTCCACGCGGTCCATGGGAACAGTTATTGCGCGATCGGACGGATGTGGTTGTTTGCGGTCAGGATCGGACGGCTGTGGTTGCTTCCGAATTTTATTCAGATACAAACATCACGCGGATCACCATCGGATGGCAGCACTCGATCCAGGTGATGATCCGACGGTCCAGAACGCTGTCGGTAGTGATCAAGACTCCCGAAGCGCGATTTGCGGCCAGATTTCCTCGATCAAGCACGATCCAATGGCCAGAATTTAATCCGACCCGATCTGAGCTTATCTGCATCCGATTTTGATGATTTTTGGACCGTTGAATTTTTGTTGAATGACTGGATTTTATCAGATTTACCAGAGTCGTATCAGAGCTATTTTGATTCAAATTTTATTCGAATTTCTTTATATTTTTACGATTACAAAGGCTATTAGTCCCATATTGCCTTTAGAAAAAATATCCAGCCCTCCTAGCTCTATAAAAAGGACCCCAGGCCATCAAAAATTAACATCTCCGATCAAGATGAAGCTTTGGTACAGGGCGAAGCCAGGCTATGGGTTAAAAGCTGCTTCAAAGCAACGGATGCCGAGAAGAAGAGCCGAGCTTCTACACCATCTTTCTGCCAATGCCGATCCAAGATCAGAGATCAGGCTATTTTATTTTATTTCTTTTTAAATTTTATGTATTTAAATTTTAGAAATTTTAATTAATAAAAATTTTATTTTTATATTTTAATTTCTAGCTTTTTATTTTTATTGCAATTTAATTTCTACACTTTAAATTATTGCTTTGCAAGTAGATGCTAAGATCTAAATAATAGATCTTAGTACCAAGTTTAAATTCCTGCATCTTTTAATTTTTATTTTTAATTTTTCGACTTCAATCCTAATTCCAAAAACTCAAATTCTTCTTCTCTTTTCAAAAATCAAAGATTTTAAATCTAAAAACACTACCTTCCCTGTGGATTCGACCCGACTCACTACTATCTACGCAATTTTAATGATTTTAAGAAGTCGGATTTAACTGATAAACATGATGTCTTAACGACAACATCGCGTTCCTATCAGATATCAAGAGAGATTACTTGCTTGTATTACTCGATAGTGTAGTGCTAAACTCGATACCACCACTTGAACCACCAATCCTTCTAATGGTTGATTGGGTAAAATTACTTCTTGATTAAGCTCTTGAATTTGCTCCATATCATATTAAAAACAACATTGTTCCTTACTATGAATTGCACTAGGTTAGAGCATAGCTAGAAAGCTTGAGATAGGCAAAAATTATCTTTTGGATATTAGCATGAATAGTAAAGTAGGCCTCTAACTAGTCTAGCTAGTTATCTAGCTTCTTTGTATCGACAATCTAGTCATATACAGGGTTCTCAATTCAAGCTTCAACTATAAATTATTAAAGAGAGAGATTTTGCGTACTTGTAGGTTGTTCATCCTTCTTACTAGATGGAGGATCTTCATCCAGATATAGAAAATAGCTTCATAATAGGAGTTGTTGGTGCTTGTTTTGAAGGTATTAGAAATCAGAAGATAATTTTAATGAGTTGGATAATCTTCTTCTCCAGTTATGAGAGACATCTTTTTATCTTATCATCCATTGAGGAAGAACTAACAGCTATGCTTGTCTATGTCCTTCAAAATACTTGAAGTATGGATAGTCCATCACCTGATTGCTTGCATTGCTCATGCATCTAGACCATGAACTAAGGCACCCATATAGATTTAAAGGACCGATGCTTTGATACTAACTTGATCCAATAGGATCAAGTTAAAATTCTACTAGATAAGAGCATGACTTTGATACCAACTTGATCTAATCAAAGGAAAGGAGATTTTTCTCAATTCGCTTAACTAGAATCTTTCAAAAAAAAAAGAAGAAGAAGATGGAAGAATATTTCAAAAGTAGGGTTTGAGTCCTCTTTCTTTTATTGCTTCTCCACACATCACATACTGAGGTATATAGCCTTTATTTATAATATTAGTGAGGCATTTTATGTGCATAATTTTGAGTAGGATTCCTCTATTGCTGGTTCAAATAAGACTAGACCTGACAAATATATCACAAAAAAATATTAAAATCCTACAAAAATATTTTGATTCCATATCTTGCTAGCTCTCAAGTTGACAATCACAAAAATATTCCATGCTTTCTTTGTCTCCTCTAGATCATAGATGCGAAGATAATTCTCTTTATCAAATATAGCTTAGATAATCTACATCACCTTCTTGGATTCTGGATTCCCTTTCTCCTTGCAAACTAATTGTAAAGATGATGCCATCATCTTTAATTCTTTGAATATATCCTACAAATCCTGTCCAATTAGATGTGATTTGACCATAGATTTTTAAATTGGATAATTGATATTATTCAACTTATATATGGAGCATTATATAACTAGGAACAAAAATGGCTACATGATGTTGGTGAAATCAGCCATCTTGGTCTAGATATATTGAATCATAATAGAGTTCATACTTTTATGTACATATATAATAAATTACTCGAAGCTTTACAAGCACACTGAACAATTACCCAAAACCACTAAAAATCAAGTTACTACTCTAAAAATTGCTTTGAAAATTGTGTTCCAGATAAATCTAATTGAAGTTTCTCAATGCTTAGTAATACTCCAAGCTCACTCTAATGCTATGTAAAACAACACATTTTTCTGTGTGGTTGAAATATTGTGCTTGTTCAGGATCCAAAACAAGTATCAAGCAACAATAGTGGGAAAAATGATTTGGAGAGAGAAAATTTTATTTTAAAAAATAAAGACCAAAATAATGAGTTTGGCTCCCTCTCATAAAGCTTCCTCATGAAAATAGAACCCTCCCATCAAGCTTCCTCATGATTTTGGCCACAAATGAAGGTTTGGCAAATCAGCTTTATATAAATATCAGTAGAGCATTGCAAAAGAGATAGGTCTAAAATTTCCACCATATAGGGAGACCATCCATGCACATGAAAGTCTACCTTGCTTGCAATTATTTCTATGCTAAACATGTTTTTAAAAAACCATTATGAGTGTTGCTTGTGTCACATTTATGCATATTGTTGCTTACCAATAATTTCAAGTAGGTGGCGCACCACCTTTTGCCCCACCAGTTGATAATTGATAACATCCTAGTAGTGTTTAGAAAATTCTTTTCAAGAGAGCTGGAAATCTGCTGGATTCCAACATCCAAATAGGGTTGCAAATTTTTCACAGCACAAAGGACATGTTTGGTCTATAGGAAGAAGAGGGAGAAAGTGTGATCAACTGAAAAATGGAGAAATATCTCATATTTCGTTTGAATTTTTGAAAAAAAAAATAAAAAAATAAAAATTTTATATAATTTTTCTAAAAAAATAGATATTCAATCAAATATAAATATTTTTAGAGTATATTAAAAAGTATATCATTTTTCATGGTCAAATAAACATGTAAAAACCTTTTTATGCAGCATCATATAGACAGGCACTAGCTTTCTAGGAAAAATATTCCATTGAGAGAAAATTCTTTCCGTGAACAAATGAGTTCAAAATGTCAACTAAAAACTACCAGGTAGAAGTAGAAGGTTAGATTACAAAATAATCTAGCTAGATATCATCCCAGTCTTAGTTAGAGACCACTGAAATGGTACAGCGATGACATACATTTTGTAAGCATGTGATCAACTTTTCTAGAATTGTTCTTTAGTTACAACTATACAATGCTTTTAAAACCGCATCGGACAGTAAACTGACAAGCTATCTGGTTTCTAGTGAACTAGTTGAATAGGTCCATCCAGCCGGACTACTTTTCTTCTTCTCATCCTCTGTACTAATCTTGCAGACAATCGAGAGAATTAAAGAAGCATTAAGGATTCCCCTTAAACAATTTTTGGCTACTCTGCCAGCCCTATCCGATCTCGTCTCCCCCCACCGAGTGTGGACATGTCGGGCATGCTGAGGAACAACCAGGCATGATTGGATGTAGGCTTGGCTTCTTCCTTGTGATGGTATTAGGTAGAGGAGGCATGTTCGGAGGAGGTTAAGGGGATTGATAGGAGCCCTTGCTGCTAGTGTTACTTGGTTGGGGAGGGAGGAAGAGATTGTTATGAGACATGTGAGGCGTTGGTGGTGGAATTGATTGGAGGGCATGAGAGACATGATCATGAGCAGTAAGAGGCCACTACAGCCCTCATTGAAGCTATCCATTAGGCATGAGCTATAATCGCCTCTGCTGCTTCCACTTCAGCCTTCCATCTCTCTTGTTATATGCCTCTCTCTATGTAGGATATAGAGAGAACATGGAGAGAGAGACAAAATGGGGGTAGGAAAGAGAAAGACTAAATAGGAGTCTTGTATATTTGGCTTTCGGCTGGGGAATTTTGAAACCCGCGACAATCAGTCCACAGATGGGAACAAGTCTAGAGTTGATCAGTTTTCTTCTAATATTAGATACGCTCAACACATTGTGAAGGTTTAGGGTTTTCCTGAAGTCATCTTTTTGTCTACTCATCCTTTTTTAGTGCATACACTGCTAAGTTATTCCAGGCATTAAACTCCACATGATTCCTGAAAGGTGAAAGACCATGAGTGATTGAAATAAAAATAAGCATAATTAGCATTGGACTCAAGACGCTAATTACAAGATGAATTGGTGAAGTTTATTAGAAGAGTTAGATTATCCGACCTAATGGAAGGTCTAACTAGCACCACTTTTGATCATATTCACTTGAGTACTTGCACTTTTCTTAATGGTTTAGTCTTCTTATGCTAGTAATTCTTGCATGATTCTTTTGCCCATATATGAAGCATTTGTTTCTGTGGATGCCGATTTTGATTGAGTTTGATTTGGATGCTTTTGGTTTTGAGGAGGTTTAATTAGTGAAAAGATTTTGGTTACATCAGTGCTCACAAGAAGTTTAACCAGGATAGTGCAACAGAGCTAGTTAAGGCTTGAACCTTACAACTCTCAAAAAATTTGCATTCAGATTATTCGGCCTTTTGGAGGAAATCTTGAATTTCATAGATTTGTATGCTAATGGATTTGGAATCTACCATTACATGCTTTTAGAACTTGGATATGGTTATTCCATTCTGTGCTCAACCTTTAGAGCATCCTACAATTCCTTAGCAATCTTGATGTGAAAATAAACATCATAAAGGGAATTGATATTGCGCTAAGAATCCTATGTCAGACAATGAAGGTCTATTTTTTGAGGGGTTTCAGCATGAGTAGTAGAAAAGGCTGTTTCTTGCTGACTAGTTTTAGAGGAAGTTTGAGAACTTGGTAGAGATGAGGGTTTAGGATCCAACTGTTCAATTGTTGAAATCAACCTAAGAGTAACTAGCTCGTCAGCATCCTACTGGCTTTTTTATCTTTCGAAAAATGAGCCATTAAATTTTCAATTTTCATAGCGTATTATGATCATCAAAAGGCATTATTTTATGAAACTGTGTTGATTAATGTATTTTTGTATACACAAGGTTTCACAAGATTTGATCCTAATTTGTTTAAGAATTTAATTAGTGGCTTCCAATAATAGTATATAAATTTTAAAATTCAAAATTCATATATATTGAGTGCACTAATTAAAAAAGCAAATAATTGAAAGGTAAGAATATAATTGAATAAATAGTGCACTGAACAATTAAATATATATTAAGTGAGTGTAATTATTCTTATGCAGGATAGCAATTTAGTGCTTAAATACACCTAAATGTCTTGGTTTCAGCATTTTGAAATAGAGTAATAAAATTGGAAAACCACACTGAAGTGTATTTGGGGTTTCGAAAAGATATTAAATATATTTAATATACCAAAAATGTTCTAATGTAGGTTTCAAAAATAAAGAAAACTATTTTGATACCAAAGTAATAAGATTAGACTTCTGCATAGTTTTCAAAATAACGGCGATAACTTAAAAACAAACTTGAAGAACTATTTTAGAAATTTTTTCACTAATTTCAAAGTGAAACAATTGAGAATTTTATTTTGAAATGAAACTTAATATTTTTGCATGAATTTCAGAGTAGTAGAATTTAAGAATTTTATTGTAGAAACTGACCCAATAAATTTTCTGCCAAATTTCAAAGCGAGTGGTTTTGGTTTTAAAAGTTGATTTACAAAAGATTCAAAGGATTTTTAAATTAAAAAATAATTTGAACCCCTCTTTTTTTTAAGCAGAAATTCGTTAATAGAAGTAGAAGATAACAACATTGACAAAATTTATAATTAGAAGTTATACTAGATCTTGAAAGCATCCAAATACTAGTAATTACGAAGATATGTAAAAATTCATCCTCGGAACTATTCTGAAAATTATGCTAGAAAATACCAATAGTTGTATAAAAATTAAAATATATCAAATAACTGTAAAAGTAAGTAATATGAGAAAAGTGGGAGATGTGCCTCAAACAAGGTATATGAGAATGTTGCACTATGAATGAAGTTCACCTCCTAGTGCAGATATCCAGTGAGATTGTCCTCTCAACATATGATGAACCCGTCTCAACCCAAGGCCTCCTATTGCAAGGATGGGCGTGTGGAAGGTTGACCCCAACGACCCTTTCCATGGCCTAAAAATAAGGGAGAGCAAGAAAAAAAGGGGAAACAGAAGATTTGATAGAGAAAAAAGAAAGCTCACAGGAAGAGAATAGCTACTAGCTTGCACATAACTTGATTTGTTATGTATTTGAGACCATAGGCGTGGAGCCTTTATATAACTTCAGTCTAGCTATTCAATGGTCGTAATGCCTATCATAATAAAAGCTCATTTGGTCTGCCAACATTGGCACCTCATAAAGGCTTGACAGCATGTGTATGTAGGATTCCATAACGCTTATGTTACAATGTGCAAGTTAGCCTACATTTCAAATGCAATTTTAAATTTAATAGCTTAATTTATGTCTATCTCAATAATTATGTATGATTCAATTTTCAAATGAATAATGTATAATCAATTGATTTATTGGAGAAAATCAGAAGAAATAATAGTAGATGTGAAGATTATCAGTGCTATGGTTGCAAATATACCCAACTAATACTTGATCAAACCAAAACAATTGCTACCATATTTCTAGAATCTTTTGAAAGATTATCCTAAATTGGGTATTGAAGATTAATGAGATCCAAAATGGAATTTTGCGGACTATCTCAGAATTTTTAGTGAAATCTTGAAAACCATCCATAGAAGTTTTTGGGTTCTCGTGGAAAGTGAATGTCATGCTTAACAACCCCTCCCCTCTCTCCTCATGGATAGCTTGTATTATACATATGGAAACTGAAATAGGAGAATAAGGATTTGAACCCATTAACTTCGTAAATTTTGGATTGACACCATGTAAATAAGAAAGAGTAGAATTCACCCGAGCGGTTCTTCACGAGTCCTAATCCCACTTTCAATCAAACTCTCACACGCCCTAGCTTCTCTTCTATTTAAATCCCCTACCAGCCCCTTTGAGGATTCATCAGCCTCTACCAAGCCGCAGCCTCCCTTCTCTCCTCTCCCCCATTGATCATCAAGCTATTCTCCTCCTTCCATCCTCCCTTCATAAAACCTCAATGTTGAAGCAATCCTCAAACATGCGGGGTTAAAGGGCTAAGTTCTGACGAAGTAGAAGAAGTCTTCTAGTATGGAATGTATTTTTTTTCTTCATCCTTTATTTTTTTTTTATATACATAATTAATAATATATTCTCTTGCCCAGTTTTAAATAAAATTTTATTTTTTATGTATGAATCTTATCTTTGTATTAACATATTTGTTATTGATTAAGATCTAAATAGACTATTTTTATTAGGATGGTTTGTGATCGGATGATATGATCCATACTAAATTTAATAATTTATATTAGAGAGAAATCATTGAAAGTCATGTTCTGAATTTTTAGGAATTAAGTATCGAATAACTTATGATTCTATAGGGATGGGTCATGATCGAGAGATACGATTCATGCTCTAAAAAAATAAGTTAGTCATAACCAAGTTCTTAAAATTTAAATTCTTGCATTAAAAAGAATTACTACAATTATGCTAAAGATGGATTCAAAAATTCAGAATGTTTTCAACTGATTCTTAGACACCTAGTTAATTAGTACTTGTTTTCTCTTATTTTAATTTGCTAGATTTGAATTAATTTTTTCTAATCTACTTGCTAAAATTCTTGTCTTGAAGTTTAATCTAAAATTTTATTTTTAATTAAAATTAGAATAACTTAGCTTACAATTTCTAAAAAAATCGATACCCGACTTACTACTACTCGAAACAATAGTAGGATCAGTTTAATTTTATCTTTGGTGTTGTAGCGATGAGCACCAAATTTTTTATGCTGTTGCTGGAGATTATAGCACGGTTGCTTCAATTTTTTTAAAAAAATATTTTTTATTTATTGCTTTATTTTCTTCTTTGATTAATTTCTTCTTTTGTACTCTTTATATTTTTGTCTTTTATATCTAGTTGACTTTTAGTATTTGAAACTAAATCAAACCATCTTTTCTTTATTTTCTAAATACAAATTCGAAAAAAAAAAGAAAAGGCACTAACGCATCATAATATTTAATATTTAATAATATAGAGTAACAAATTAAAATTTTAAAATTTTTTATTTTTGATTGGATATCTTGTTTTATTTGCATTGCATACTCATAAAATACTTTAAGGGCATAATCCAACAACTAAGATAAGATAAAAATTTGATCATCCTTTCTTAGCTCATAAATCACTTTCTTGTATTTGCATAACCTAACCATATTTCTTAAAATTAATTAGATGTCAGTCTTAGGAACTTAAGCTCACTAGGATAAGAAATTCTAAGAGTTAAACTGATAGGATTAGTCAGTTTGACTAGTGTCTAAAGCAAGTGGTTCAGAGATCACATCCCGAAGGAAAGTGGTTACTTAATTAGTTATGTTAGCTTACCTGATCAATCTAATTAATATTTAAGAAAAGCAATGGGGGGACCCCTACCAATCTTGTACTTATCTAGCTAGTTGAGTGGCTGATCCTATAGTTGGAGGATTTGAAGGTAGACTTGGAATAGTTAGGAGCTGCTTAGGTCTAAGCAAATCCTAAGTAGAGTTTTAATTATGTTTATAACTTACTTGTTATTAAAATTTAAACCTAATTAAAGCACTCTTCTCTTTCATCTCTAGATTTAGGACTCATTATGACTCATCTTTAGAACACTCTCCTTTGTCTTCTCTCTTCTTCCAAAAGAAAAGAGAAAAATCTATACAAAATTGCAACATAAAAAAGAAAACTGATCGGTTAATGAGAAAAGCTCCAAACCATATCCTAATCTAAAAAATTTCTGAGTCCACAATCAATGAAATAGATCAAGAACCTTAGATCAACCTTTGCTATCTTATTGGGTCAACCCAACCATCTTGTATCAGACTATCCTAAACTAATGTAACAAATTTTGAAATTAAACCTCAAATTATTAACATGCTTTCTAAATTCACTAGGATTAAGGATGCATATATTTTCATTAAAGAATTTAAGGAAGTACGTGCTACCATAAGGATACATCAACTCTCGAATAATGCTATTAAACTTAGGTTGATTAATTTTACCCTTAAAGAAAATGCCAAAAAGTAGCTATATAGTCTACCTAACCACTCGATCATAACATGGAATGGCTTTATAAAAGTATTTTTGAGAAAATTCTTTTCACATCACAAAATAACCAAGTTGAGAAACGAAATTAATCAATTTTATCAATTAGGAAAAGAGTCTTTCTAAAAATATCTAAACCAATTTAAGAACCTCTTGAGTCAATGTCCATATCATAGAATAAAGACATGGCTGTTGTGCCAAATTATTTATGAAGGTCTGGACCTGAGTTCTAGAACTATGCTAGAGTCAATATGCTAGGGCCAATTCATACATAAGGAACCTAATGAAGCCTAGCAATTTTTAGAGGATCTAGCAACATAGAGCCTGTAGTGAGAGAGAACTAAGAAATCTATGGCAACAAGAGGTGGTATACACCAAGTTCCAACATTCCTAGCTATAAAGGCCAAAATTGCCACTTTAACTTGAAGGTTAGAGGTCTTAGAATTTCAAAGACCAACCAATGTAAATCAAGTATCTGCACCCATGTGCAACAAGTGCAGTGCACCAACCATATTCTAGAGGAATGTCCTCTCCTAATGAATCCAACAGAAAATGAGTTTACATAACTCAATGCAGCATACCAAAAATCACTAAATAACCCCTATACATCCACATATAACCCAGGATAGAGAAATCACTCTAGCTTTTTATGGTCATAAGGTCTAAATGTAGGTAGTCCTAGCTTCAACCTGTTGAACCCAAGGCATAATCTTATGATAAACAACCCACTAGGCTTCAACAATAATGAAAAAAACTTAAATTCTCTAGAAAAAAGTATAAAAATCCTGGCAAAATCAACTTTTGACAGCACAACTACCTTCAATAATTTCATGAAAACCATGGATAATTTCTTGCAAATAATGAACCAGATTCTAATAGCAAAAATACAAGCAATAGACTATTTAGAAATGCAATTAGATCAGTTAGCCACTGCCGTTAGTGAAAAAGAAAAGAGTAGATTGTCAAGTCAGCCCAAGACTCACTCCAGGATCTAGAATAATCAAGAACCATACCAAGAAGCTCAGATCAACCAATTAAATGTTATCCATATATTGAAATCTGGAAGACAAATAGATAACCATGTGGGCATACACCTGAAGTACTTGAAGAGATAGAAAACCCACTATCTAAACCATTATCTGACTAGGGCCAGTCTGAAGAACTTAAGGCATCAAAACCTGATTCAATACCCAACTTGCCGATAGAGCTCTCACCAGAATTAGTTGCACCAATGCCTAAGGTTGTAGTACCACTCCCAAATAGAGATAGGTCCAATCGAAATTGCCCAATTAGATAAAATCTTGGAGGTCTCTAGCAAGTTAAAGTAAATATTTCTTTATCAGATATGATCCAACAAATTTTAATATATGTTAAATTCTTTAAGGACTTGTATACTAGAAAAAAGACCATCAATGTATCTAAAAGAGCCTTCTTGGCAGCCAATATGAGTTCATACCTATTAAGGGTCTCCTATCTTTTCATGCATTATAGGAAATATCCTCATTGATAAGACTTCATTAGACTTAAGGGCAAGTGTATCAACATACTACTATATTCGATTTATGAAAAGTTAGAGTTAAAGGAATTAAAGCCTACAGGAATGACCTTATAATTAGCAGATCAATCTTTAAAAGTACCAAGAAGAATAGTAGAGAATGTATTGATTAAGATCAATGATTTTATCTACCTAGTCGACTTTGTGATTCTAGAAATTGAACCTGTAACAAACAAAAATGGTCATATTTTAGTTATACTAGGTAGATCATTTCTAGCCACAATCAATACTCAAATCAACTGTCGAAATGACCTAATAAAACTCTCCTTTGATAATATGTCTATAGACCTGAACATTTTTAATCTAACCAAAATAAATCAATTACATTAGTATGAAACTTAGATGGAAGCCTCTAGTTGAACCATTATCCAAACCATTAGTGGAGGAACACCCAAGTTAGAATTAAAATCACTCTCCAAACACCTAAAATATATATATATATATATATCTAGGCGCATCAAAATTCTTGTCAGTAATCATTTCAACAAACCTCGATCCCATACAAGAGGGAGAATTATTGACTATCCTTAAGAAAAATAAAAAAGCATTAAGATGGATCATGGCTAATATAAAGAGGATTAGCCTCTCGATTGTTCAGCATAGAATTCACCTATTAAAGAAATCTAAGCTAAAAAGAGATCCCCAAAGGAGACTCAACCCAGCCATAAAAAAAGTCATAAAAGATAATAATAATAAAACTCCTTGATAATAAAATAATATATTCAATCTCAGATCGTTTATGGGTAAGCTCAGTACAAGTGGTATCCAAGAAGTCAGGAGTTACTATAGTCCAGAATGATAACAACGAACTAGTCTCAACTAGAGTTCAAATTGGATGAAGGGTTTGTATTGATTATAAAAAATTAAATGTGGCCATCCAAAATGATCAATTTTGTTTGCCCTTTATAGACCAAATGTTAGAATGATTAGTAGGGCATGACTTTTGCTATTTTCTGAATGGATATTCTAGCTACAACTAGATTTCTATAGCCGTTGAGGATCAAGAAAAAACTATCTTTACCTGTCCATTTAGAATCTTTGCCTACAGGCATATGCTCTTTGGGTTATGTAATTTACTAGCTACTTTTCATAGGTGCATGACTAGCATTTTCTCAGATATGGTTGAACAGTTCTTAGAAATTTTCATGGACAACTTTTCATCTTTGAATCCATCTTCACTAATTATCTCTATTATCTTAAATTAGTTTTAGAAAGATATAAAGAGAAGCACCATCTTTTGAATTGGAAAAAATGTCAATTTATGGTTAATGAATGTATAGTCCTTAGTCATGCAATTTCAAAAAGAGACATCGAAGTGAATAAAGCCAAGATGGATTTAATTAAAAACCTTCCACCATCAAAATTAGTAAAAAAAATTCGCTCTTTCCTTGGATGTGCTAGTTTTTATAGAAGATTTATTAAAAATATTAGCAAAGTGGCTCATCCATTAACTAAATTATTAGTTAAAGATGTCAAATTTAACTTTACATAGCTGAATGTCTCAAGTCATTTGAAAATTTTGAAAAAAGAATTAACTACTAGCCCAATTGTTCATCCTCCTATTTAGACTCAACCTTTTGAGCTTATACATGATGCATCTGATAATGCCATAGGAACTATCCGAGGTTAAAAGATCGATAATTTACCATGAGTAATTTGTTATGCAAGTAGGACCTTAAATGAAATATAGCTTAATTACTCGACCACTGAAAAAAAATTTTAGCTGTGATATTAGCACTAGAAAAATTTTGATCCTATTTAGTGGGGTCTCATGTAATCATCTATATAGATCACTTAGCAATTAGGCAACTTCTCTCAAAAAAGGATGCTAAGACATGCTTAATTAGATGGATTCTGCTATTACAAGAATTTAACCTTGAGATTAGAGAGAAAAAAGATACTAAAAATATAGTAGCTGACCATCCATCTCATTTAACCAATGCATCAACTAAAGAAATATCTATTAATGAGTCCTTTCTTGATGAACAACTAATGTTAATAACCTCAAAATCATGGTATACTAACATAGCAAATTTTCTAGCAATCGGTCAAATTTTCATGCACTGAACCACTTAGGATAAGAACAAATTTTTCTTCCAAATGAAGTACTTCATTTGGGATAATCCATATTTATTTAAACAAAATCCTGACCAAATTATAAGAAGATGTATCCTAGATCTTGAAGTTAGGAGCATTTTATCCTTTTTCCATGACCAAGCTTATGGTGGTCATTTTGGAGCTAAAAAAAAGTAGCTAAAGTACTCTAATATGGATTATATTGATGTAACCTATTTAGAGATGCCTATGAATACCGTAAAAGTTATGTTATGTGCTAACAAATTGTAAGAGTTGGTGTAGTGCTCTCAAGCCTTGAGAGGCCACGAGAGAAGTCAAGGTGTTGGCTTTGAGAGGCTAAGATAGGAATGGTTCTAGGATGGAGGTGGCATGTAATTTTTCACAGACTTGAGGTTCAGGTATTGAGAACCTTAAAGAGCTTGGTTGGTACTTCAAAAACTTGGGGAGATAAGGTGGAGCAAGAAATTAGAGCTAAGAAAAGAAGACAGTCTGGATAGAGGCTGTCATGCAGGAGGAGTCGACTTTATTCTAAGACGAGTCGACTCAGATCTAGGGGGGTTGACCCCAGTCACAAAGAAGTCAACTCCATCTCAAGAAATAAAGAGTAATGTTTCAGATCGGCATGCAGAGGAGTCGACCCCATTCCCTATAGGAGTCCACTCTAGCCAAAGGGGTTGACTTGGTCTCAGTAGGGGTCAATCTCAATCATGAAAATAGATCTGTGTGGGATTTTCGTTTGGTCTAGAATAAGACTTTATCTTAAAGATCTTAAGGCCTAGTTTAAGAGGTCTTAAGATAGCTAACTTAGAATTTAAACTGAAATTAAGTCCAAGGGATTAGAACATGTAAGACATGGGTGTACATGGGCTTAGATGAGTGCTTTCATGTATGGTTTATTAAGGTTTATATACAAATTTTAGGATATATAAATCCAATATATTGTAATAGTTTTGGAAAAAGGAATCAATACAGAGCTTTTCTCTCTAACTCTCTCTTTCTCCTTTCTAACACCAAACCCTAGCATCTCCTTGCCTCTATTGTTACTTCCACATTCTCTGATCTTTTTTATTACTAGTTTAACACCCAGTCCATGTAAGAGATCGGTCCATGATTGGTATTGGAGCAGTACTAGATTTTCTAATAGTTGGTATCAGAGTGGTACCAAGTTTTCTAACAGTTGGTATCAGAGTCCGATTAAACATGAAGGAAGAAGAAGATCAGATTTTCAGCAGAGAAGGCAGTGAGGTTTTAGATCTAAGATTTTCTTCAGATTTTGTGAGGAAGAAAGAGATTTAGGGGCTGCTATTTATCCTTTCTAGTTATGTATTTTTCAATCTACCTATTTTACTGTTTGTGATTTAGATTGATCATGTAAATCAATGGGTTGAAGGTTGAATTTGAGAAGTTTGATAGAAAGAAAAATTTCACCATTTGAAAGGTTAGGATGGAGAATCTATTGGTTCAGATGGGGCTAGTCTCGATCTTGGAGGATAGACCGGATGAGATAAATGACAAGCAGTGGATGGTCTTAAAGAAAAGGGCATGTGCCATGATTAGGACTTGTCTAGCAGATGAGATTTTATGTGGCATATTGGAGGAGAGAACATCTAAAGATTTATGATCAAGGTTGCACATGTTGTACATAGAAAAGAATATGTGTAACAAATTGATGTTGAAGAAGCAACTGTACAGCCTTCGAATATAGGAGCATGAGGATGTTGTGGGACATATTTAGTAGTTTGACCAGATGAGCATGGATTTGTCCAACATTTGGGTGGATCTTGAAGAAAAGGATAAGAGTCTATTGTTGCTATGCTCGTTGCCTAGTAGTTTCGATCCATTGGTGAAGACTTTACTGTATAGTAAAGAGACACTGGTGTACGAGGAGATCGTATTAGTGCTTAGGTCCAATGAGCAATGAGAATGGATAATGAAGAGAAAGGTCTTCTAAGAGGGTCTTACGATTTTATAGAGGCCAAAGAAAGAAAATAAAAAGGGCGAGCAGAAAGATAATAAGAAGTCTAGGAAGTACTTCAAGTGTAGTGAAGCAGGGCACTTTAAGTGAGAGTATCCGCTTTGAAAGAAATACAAGAAAGGAGAAAAGATAGATTTCATTGGTTCAATCACTAAAGGAGAAGAATCAGATGAGCTCTTGGTAATTCACTTTAAGTAGAAGTATCAGCTTTAGAAGAAGTGCAAGGAAGGAAAAAAGTTGATTCTATTGGTTTAATCACTAAAGGAGAAGAATTGGATGAGCTCTTGATGATTTTGGAAGTGCCTATAGGGTGTAGAGTATCCGAAATGACTTCGAAGGAGTCTGAGGAATATGAAGGATTCAAAGGGGCAGCGACGGTTATCGAGATGCAGCTGTAGGCTCAACAGGACAGCATTGGATGGTTGATCTTAGGTGACTCGGATACAAAGTTAACTTTTATAGTATTAGGTAGACTTCAGGTTCAGATGGAGCACCGGATAAAGGTGGCTTCACTGGTGGAGAGAGCTTTGGCAGGAGTTCAAAGTGAAAGGATGTAGGGGGAGGACCAATATCCCAACACCAGTGCCAGTGTTACACAGTTTTAGGTGGAGTTGAGTATGCAAATAGAGAGACGTGGCTCTGAGAAGACTATGTCAGGTGAAGCTTCAGGTGTAGTAAGTGCCGGTACAGGAACACTATGGTTTCTCCAGTAAAGTTCAGGGCAAGTGGTGCAGTTGCCAAGTAGAAAGGATCCTACAAATTTCAAGATGGTGTCAAGGAGTAAGCTAAGATCTTCAATAGTGGAGGTGGTCATCCTAAAAATCTCTAAGGGTGCACAGAAGTTGAAGAAGATTGGTGGTGGCGAGGATGTTTGCATAAGGAGCTATCAGGGCATGCAGCAATAGCGAGATCATACAAAAGAATATTGCCAAGTGTGCCAAGACTTAGACACACCAAGATAAAGATTGTAAGAGTTGGTATGATGCTCCCAAGCCTTGGAAGGCCATAGGGGGGGTCAAGGTATTGGCTCCGATAGGGTAAGTCAAAAGTAGTCCTCGGATGGAGGTGGCATGTAGTTTTTCATGGAATTGAAATTCAAGTATTGAGAACCTTGAAGGACTTAGTTGGTACTCCGAAGACTTGGGGACACTAGGTAGAGCAAGAAACCAGAGCTAAGGAAAGAAGATAGCCTTATTAGAGGCTGGCATGCAGGAGGAGTTGACTCGATTCTAAGATAAGTTGACTCAGATCCAGGGAGGTCAACCCCATGCTAGGATGCATGGAGGGTTTCAAGTTCTACTTTCGAAACTTTTTTGAAAATCAAACATAGTAGAATTAAAAATGAATCTAATTATTTTTTTTAGAGCTATAGATTTAATCTAAAATTCTTACAAATTCAGGATCTAATATGACATGTATGCATGGAAATCTGAAAATAAAAAACTATCAGTTGTAAAACAGTTTTACTACTTTACGTGTTCAGAACATGTTATCTTTGTGTGGATAGTTAATCATGATAATCTGATCATCACTAAAAAGATCTAATCATCACGAAGCAGCCACATAGTATATCTGGCCTCCATAGATGGTCTACATGAGGTCCTGATTCTAATCGGCTCCTTCCGAGTGCTAGCTCGATGCAGAATGATCTTGAAGGCTGAATTTGATCGAATGCTTTGATCTCCCTCTACTGAATCTTTAGATTCTCTGGATCAGCAGAAGAGGTAGAGGAGAAATTGAAGAGGCTCTCTAGAAAATTTTATGAAGATCTGACTCTCAGATCTCACGAAAGCGCACCCCAAACCCTAGATCAGAATTCTAGGACAGCATAATCACTCAAACCCTAGCACCTTCTTTTCTCTCTATTTTTTCTTTCCTCTATTTTTTTTTTTTATTTTTCTTATGCAAGGGAAGAGCTCATGCACATAGAGGAGAGCTTCTTTTAGATGTTTTTGCATCCAAAAATTTCATGGTAAATATAGAGGCAAAAACACAAGAGAAATGGTGTGGTGGGATAAGATCAACTTGTTAGCCATTTGAATTCAAATCTTATTTGAATTCAAATGGCAACCAAATAAATCCAAACCTTTTGGGGTGTCAGAAAGGAGGGTGAATGCCCTCTCTTGCATGAAAATTATTCATGAGAAACATCTTTCTTGTAGAGAATAGAATGGTGCAAAGAGGAGTTATGTGGTGCATGGAAGACTAGGTCAAACTAGTCTCAAAACATCTTATGTAATTGAACCAACCTAAACCAATTTGGTTAGGACTAATTAGACTAGATTAAACCCAAATCATGTAGGCTTAATTAGGCTTAATTAAATCTTAATTAAATCAAGAATTGATCAAGTTTAAATTCTGATCAAATCAGGGATCAAACCTCCTCGGCGATTAGGTCATCTCATAATCTAATCAGATCAAATCCAACTAAATCCAATCTAACTAGACTTGATCCAAAAATAATTACTTAATTAAATTAAATTAATTAGTGATCAAATAACTAATTAAATCTCTCATAAATATAGAGTCTAAATTCAATGGATGTCTGGGTAACAAAGTTCCAACAAAATGAAACTCTTGATCGAAGAGTCCCAAACCAGTGGAACTCTTGATCCCAGTATCCTAAATGAATGAAACTCATGATAAAAAAATTTTAGTCTAGTAGGACTCTTGGTCACAGAGTCTCAGAGAAGTAGGACTCAAAGTTTCAATGCAGTAGGACTCTTGGTCGAAGAGTCCTAGTCCAGTGGGACTCCTGATCATAGAGTTTCAGATAAGCAGGACTCAGAGTTTCGGCCCAGTAGGACTCTCAGTCGAAGAGTCTCGATCCAATGGGACTCTTCATCAGCTATCAGATCAGATAGAAATCTTTAATATGTGTGACTCTATAGGTTCGATCTTAAGCTGATAGCACAGGAACCAATTTCTATACTAATCAAAGTAACCATCTAGCAATGGTACCCGACATTTAGATAGGTTGAATAGTTGCAATCACAACATTCAAAACTTACATGAATATGATGTTAGATATGTGTGCCCTAGAAGCCAAAATTGGCTGACACTTGTTATATACTTCTAAGGGCAAAATTATAATTTTGACTATAAATAATAAAATAGATTATTTTCTATCACATATGTGTATTTAGTGTCTGTGATACATCCCTTGAGTTAATGATAATGATAATTCTTATTTTCAAGAGTTGAAAATTTAAGACAAGAATTTTCATTATTAACTCATAAAATGCTCCTAACCATAGGATCATCATGAGGATGATGATTGATCTGGAATGTTAGTGTACAATCGCTTCTTTGTAGTAGATGACTCTTGAGTCTATGGTGTAGAGACACCGAAGCGAGAGTACAGGTACTCGTTAGAGAAAGTTGGGTAGAGGCCCACTTTTAAGAACATCTCTCCTAGCCACGCCCCAAGGTTGCCCCTCTCCCTTCACCATGCCAACATCTGGCCCTCTCTCTCCTCTCCACACCCAAGAAAGTTGGGTTCTTTAGATTAGTGCGAGTCAGGCAAGAAAAGACTGACGAAAAAGAAAGAAGGCAGCACTGCTGCAGAGACGATGGGTAATCTTCAGAAGGTATTTTGAAGATCCTCTAAATCAGATCTAGATCTAATTTTTAGAGAAAAAAAGAAAAAAAAAAGAAGAAGAAGATCTCTAGATCTAGTCTGAGTGGATACCGGTAGAGGCCAGATGCTTGCATGGCTAGATCCAGAACCTCGAAGCTTCCACAGGATCATCAACGGATAATCAGATTACCCAGAATTAAGGTAAAATTAATTTAATTTTATTTTCTAAATTATCAAATTATAAGTCAAATCTAAAAAAGTGTTAGATCTAATCTGAATCTGAAAGAAGAATTTTGAAATATGCCTCTCGATCTAATCAGATCTGAACGAATCTGACCCAGAGATTAAGGCATTCCCCTTCAACTGGTATCAGAGCCAAGCTTTTATTAAATTAATTTAGATCTAATTTAATCTAATTAATTAGTGATTTTAGATATCACATGAGATGTGATTAGATCTGAAATCAAAAAATAGAAAATTAAAGTTAATTGATCTAGATCTAATATGTATGAGATACAAAGCTAGACTAGGAATAGAATTATTCTATGTATAGTCTAGTATAATCATATTTTTTATTTGATTAAATATAATTTTTAGATTGTATTCTATATGTAGTCTAGTCTAGTATGAGTCATGTGAGTGATCGATCAAGTTAAGACCTAATTAGGCTCAGAGGTTAGAGTCTAGATTATAGGCTAATCCGATTGGTTCTGTCTCAACAATTTGGTGTCTAAGGTAAGTCTGACAGATACAACTGACTGATTTTTAATTGGGAGCTACTCGACTTGAATGTGTTCTTGTCGAGTTAATAGCATATCCCTTCCACCGGTCTCACTTACCTGGTCATGTTTGTTGACTCAGTTTTGATCTGAGGTGGTCAATAATCCGAGCTAACCCATGCCACTAGGTTAGTCATAATAGTTATGACTATGTCAAGTCTAGTTTAATGAGACCTAAATCAAATCTCTCTAAAAAAAGATTAAGTCTAAGGTCTTCCACCATTATAGATATGTAGGCCCTTCCCGGGGTTTATTGTTCTCAGCTGGTTACAGTGGTTCAGTTGCACCGAAAAGATGCAACCATGTCTATTAGACATTGGATGCTACAGGCTGGATGATGAATTAGGCTCAATATTCTGGATATGGTGAGAGACCCAATTAGGAATTCAATTTGTGCAAATGGTGGGTTTGACTTAACTAAGGAGTGGATCAATATTCTGGACACGATGAGATTCATGAATTAGAGACCAAGTTTGGGTGCATTATGATTAGAGAATCATTGAACAAGAATTATTCACTCATTGGCTAACCCATCACCAATAACTGTTAGGTGAGGTGATGAGTCAGTTGATGGGACCACACCATCTACTAAAAATCAGTAATCATGGAGATTTTTGCATCTCTACAGCGGAAGTGTAGAGATCCAAAAAAATAGTGGAAGCTAATTTATTTTAAAATAAATTCTTAAATAAATTGGTTAAGTCTTAATTATAATATTTAATTAAAAATTTTGACTCTCTACAAGAAGATGTTTGCATCCAATCCACTAGCACGAATTCTGGACACCCATAGACTGATCGAACCAAATTACAAGGATTGGCTTCGAAACTTCAAAATCATTTTGGATTCCAAGAAGTTAACTCATGTATTGAACCAGGACCCTCTCATCTTACCAGCTCGTCCATCTACTGAATAGAAAGCATCTCTGGATAAGTGGACTGATGAAGATAATAAGGTCAGATATTACATGTTGGGCTCGATGTTTGATGAGCTTCAGCGTCAATATGAAGATATCAGGACTGCTCGCCAAATGTTGGCTCACCTACAGGAGATGTTTGGTGAACAGAGTCGCGCAGCCAAATACCAATCACTAAACGACTGTTCAAGGCTAAGATGCATGATGGACAGTCAGTTCAAGATCATTATCTGATGATAATCAAGGACATGAATGAGCTTGAGAAGCTCGGAGTGAGGTTAGACTTGGATCTATAGAATGATATAATTCTGCAATCCTTGACTGATGCTTATGGATAGTTCATCATGAACTACCATATGCATAAACTTCAAAATTTCTTGGTCAAACTTATGAACATGCTGGTTACCGCTGAGCTTTCCATGAAAGGTTCTAAAGGCTCAGTGCTTGCTATGGAATGGACTTCTTCCAAGAGAAAGTCTTTTGGAAAGAAGAAGAAGTCTGCGAAAATGCAAAAGATGGAAGGAGGAAAGAAGAAAAAGATAGAGCTAAAAAAGAAAGCCGCTGACAAAGAAAAGTATTTTCATTGCAACAATGATGGCCACTGGAAGCGGAACTATCCTACATACCTGGCTGCCCTGAAGAATAAGAAGGAGGCTGGTCCTTCTGGAGGTAAGCTCGTTATTGAGTCTAACCTTACGATTTTTTTTGCATCCAGTTGGATGCTTGACTCTGATTTTAGTACTCATTTATGCACTTCTACGCAGGATCTTGAGGATAGCAGGAGTTTGAGGGATGGTGAGAGATCCTGCGCATCGAAAATGAAGCAAGGGTTGCTACCATGGCTGTGGAAACATATCCTCTTTGACTACCATCTGGATTAGACTTAGTATTAAAAGATAGTTATTATGTACCTACAGCAAGCAGAAATTTGATTTCTATTTCTTGCCTTGCAGTAGAAGGCTATGTAATTAGTTTTCTTAAGGACCATTGTAATATTCTTTATGGGAAGAAATAAAATTGCAAGTGATTTCCTTATTAACGATCTTTATCAGTTACATGTTGATGTATATGTTTTTAATTTCGAGCAAAATGTGTATGCCATAAAAACAAAATGACCTAAGGATAGTCCAAATGATAGATATCTATGGCACCTAAGATTAGGTCATATAGTAGAAGATAGGGTTAACAAATTAGAGAAAATCGGACTATTGAGTCCATTGACTTTTGAGTCATATCCAATTTGTGAATCCTGTCTTCATGGAAAAATGACTAAACTTTCTTTTGTAGGACATGGAAAAAGGGCCACGGATCTTCTTGCTCTAGTACATACAGATGTGTGTGGCCCATTTGATGTGCCGACTAGAGGCAACTTTGTCTACTTCATAACCTTTACCGATGATTCATTTAGGTATGGATATGTGTATCTTATGAGATACAAGTCTGAAGCTTTTGAAAAGTTCAAAGAATTCAGACATGAAGTAGAAAAGCAAACTGAAAAATCTATTATGGTTCTTCAATCAGATCGAGGAGGTGAATACCTTAGTCAAGAATTTCTGGACTATCTCAAGAAAAATGGTATAATCTCTCAATGGACTCCACTAAGAACACCTCAACTCAATGGAGTTTCAGAATGGAGGAACCGGATCCTATTGGATATGATTCGATCTATGATGAGTTTCATAGACCTCTCAGATTTTTTTTGGGGATACTATTTATTAACTGCAATATACTTACTGAATAGGATTCCTTCTAAAATCATTCCTACCACACCGTATGAGATATGGCATGATAAGAAATCAAGTCTGAGTCATCTTAGAATTTGGAGTTGTCCGACTCATGTCAAAAGACAACAAGCAGATAAGTTAGATTTTAGGTCCTTCAGAGCTCGATTTATAGGATATCCTAAAGAGTTATTAGGATATTATTTCTACATTCTAGAAGATCACAATGTGATTGTGAGTCGACATGCCATCTTTTTTAAAAAATAGTTTATTCAAGATAGCGGCATTGAAAAGCAGATCAAGCTCGATGAGAAAGTCTCACAAGAGCAACGAGCTAAGAACCAAATGGAATCAAATCAAGTTAAGCCAATACGGTCACTACCTCCTCCACCTCGTAGATTGGAAAGAGTTTTTCGTCCCCCTGAAAGGTACTTAGGTATGATTTCAGAGGAAGTAGAGGAAATGTTCCACATAGGTAATGGGGTTCATGATGATGATCCCAAAAGCTATAATGAGGCGATATTAGATATCGACTCCGAGAAATGGTTAGAGGCAATGAAGTCAAAAATTGACTCGATGTATTCAAATCAAGTCTGGACCTTGGTAGATCCATCAGAAGGTATAGTACCTATTGGGTGTAAATGGATCTTCAAGAGAAAGATTGGTGCAGATGAGAATGTGGAGACATTCAAGGCTAGATTAGTGGTAAAAGATTATAGTCAATATGAAGGCATTGACTATCAGGATATCTTTTCATCAATAGCTATGCTAAAATCCATCTGCACACTGCTTGCTATTGCAGCCTATTTCGATTATGAAATATGGCAAATGGACGTAAAAATGGTATTCTTAAATGGATATCTTGAGGAAGATATCTATATGGAATAGCCCTCAGGTTTCACATCTAGTGATGATGATCACAAAGTATGCAAGCTGCAAAGGTCCATATATGAACTTAAGCAAGCATCTCGAAACTAGAATACTCATTTTAATGATGCGATCAAAATGTTTGGTTTCATCAAGAATGAGGAGGAGCCAACTGTCTTCAAAAAGGTCAGTGGGAGTGCTGTTGTTTTCCTCGTATTGTACGTGGATGACATCCTCCTTATTAAGAATGATATTCCTATGTTGACCATAGTTAAAATGTGGTTATCTAAAGAATTCTCCATGAAAGACCTAGGAGAAGCATCCTTTATTCTAGAAATCAAGGTTTATAGAGATAGACCAAATAGGATGCTAGGACTTTTACAGAAGATGTACATAGAGAAAATACTAAAGAGGTTTAGTATGGAAAACTCTAAGAGGGGTTTAGTATCCTTCAGGCATGGCATTCATCTTTCCAAGAAGATGTGCCCTAGCATACCTGAGGAAATAGAACGCATGAGCAAGATCCCTTATGCTTCAGCAATAGGGAGCCTCATGTATGTATATTATGTACACGACCTGATATAGCCCATGCTGTGAGTGTCACAAGCAGATATCAATCAAATCTAGGTGAAGAATATTGGACTTCTGTGAAATGTATCCTTAAGTACTTGAGAAGAACTAAGGATATATTGTTGGTCTTTGGTAATGGAGAACTCTAAGTCCAGGGATATACAGACTTGGATTTTATGTCTGATATAGATGATCGAAAGTCGACATCTGAAAGTCTATTTTTATACAATGGTGGAGCCGTCAGTTGAAAAAGTTTCAAGCAGATAGTGATAGCAGATTCCATCATGGAAGTAGAATACATCACTGCATCAAAAACTGTAAAGAAGGCATTCTGGTATAAGAAATTTGCCATAGAGATTGGAGTAATGCCATCAGATGCCATTCCTCTATATTGCGACAATAATGGCATCATAGCCCTTGCTAAGGAGCCAAGGTCTCACCAAAAATTCAAGCACATCGAGCGGCGATACTACCTAATCCATGATTACCTCGAGAAGGATTACATCGAGGTCAAGAGGGTCAACTCCGTAGACAATGCAGTAGATCCGCTTACAAAGCCATTGGGCGAGCAGAAGATCGAAGCCCACCTTGAGAAGATGGGACTTAGATTTGTAGCCAATTGGCTTTAGGTCAAGTGGGAGTTTGTTAGATATATGTGCCCTAGAAGCTAGAATTGGCTGACACTTGTAATACACTTCTAAGAGCAAAATTATAATTTTGACTATAAATAATAAAATAGATTATTTTCTATCACATATGTGTATTTAGTGTCTGTGATACATCCCTTGAGTTAATGGTAATGATAATTCTTATTTTCAAGAGTTAAAAATTTAAGACAAGAATTTTCATTATTAACTCATAAAATGCTTTTGACCGTAGGATCATCATGAGGATGATGATTGATCCAAAAGATTAGTGTACAATCGCTTTTTTGTAGTAGATGAGTCTTAAGTCTATGGTATAGAGACACCAGAACGAGAGTATAGGTACTCGTTAGAGAACGAGGGTACTAAGCATGACCACCTTGAGTAGTCATAAGAAAGTCTACCTTCTCGTCAATGACTGACTCGATACTACAGTGGTGTATCTGGTTCTTTGATCTGAGGTGCATTGGCAGTTTATCTTGAGGGTGTTATAGTTTGACTACACCATGACTCGGTCTCCTAGCCATTCGGAACCTTAAGGTGAATGTTGGCTATAGCATGTTCATTGTAGGAATTGGATTACACCAAGAGAGAATCTATCTACCTGGGTAGAAGAGAAGTAGCCCTATGATGATCATGAGAATTAAGTCAATAAGTCCATGGCCATGGCAGAGAGTGAAATAATAGAATGAGTTTCTATTAATATTTTCACATCGGACTTGAATCGAATGATTAAATCATATAATAGAAATTAGGGTTTGACGAGTTCACCTTAACCCTAATCTGATCGGGGCTCAAGATAGAAGAACTTAATCACACAAGTAGCTGCACCGAGTGGTTCATTTTCAGTTTTGATGGGTTGCCACCATATGCTGCTAGGTGTCATTGGTGGATTTTGGGAACAACTAGAATGATTTTGATGATCGATCATTCTAGTTGTCTGAATCAGAAAAGTTCTGATCCATCGAAAGAAGTTTCGATGATGTCAATGATGGAGATCATGACATGTCCCATTATCATATAGAACTGAACCTGACTGGATCACACAAATAAGGATTTGGATCTGGATATCATCAATTAGACTAACCCAGTTTAGTTGATTTGAATAAGATTCAATTAGGTTCAAGAAAATCATGCTAGCACACGATTGAGCCTAACCTTCTTCTTTGCTTATCATTAAAAGTTATCTCGACTGAGCTAAATGAGTTTGTGCTCACTCAGATATCCTTACCTAGTCTGACTGGAGCTTGTCTAAGTCAGAAAAGGATTGTCTTAATTTATGAGATAAATTTGAGACAACACCTACCATTTTCTATCACCTACTAATTCTTGTACTTTGACTTCGTCAAACGTTGACCTTTGACCCTTGGATATCTGCCCATGTGTCATGCACTTATTGGAGAGCAGATAGGGACTTGTCCCCTCTCTACAAATTAGAAAGAAAGGAAAAACATGCCTAGGAT
Organism: Cocos nucifera; assembly: GCA_006176705.1. NCBI lineage: Eukaryota > Viridiplantae > Streptophyta > Magnoliopsida > Arecales > Arecaceae > Cocos > Cocos nucifera. Next base: position 240,324 of record QRFJ01004468.1, read on the forward strand.
GGCATGCACCCATGGATAGGGATGCTGGAGTCCCACATGGATGGGACTCTAGATTGCTTGTTGGATTCAAACTAGGTGACCCTTACCTATAGACTTTGACCAGTCTTAGGCACCACCATAGAATGAATCCGTGGGTCTCTCATCCCACCAATCAAATTTAGATCTGATTGAATGAAGCAATGTGATTGGCCGGAGTGATGCAGCACTACATGGCGTAGCAGAGTCTATAAATTGACCCTATCTGCACCCACTTTTAAGAACATCTCTCCTAGCCACGCCCCAAGGCTGCCCCTCTCTCTTCTCCATGCCAACATCTGGCCCTCTCTCTCCTCTCCAAGCCCAAGAAAGTTGGATTCTTTAGATTAGTCCGAGTCAGGCAAGAAAAGGCTGACAAAAAAGGAAGAATGCAGCACTACTGCAGAGACGATGGGTAATCTTCAGAAGGCATTTTGAAGATCCTCCAAATCAGATCCAGATCTGATTTTTGGAGAAAAAAGAAAAGAAAGAGAAGGAGAAGATCTCCAGATCTAGTTCGAGTGGATATCGGTAGAGGCCAGGCACTTGCATGGCTAGATCCAGAACCTCAGAGCTTCTGCAGGATCATCAATGGGTAATCAGATTACCTAGAATCAAGATAAAATTAATTCAAAATTAATTTAATTTTATTTTTTTAATTATCAGATCATAAATTAGATCTGAAAAGTATCAGATCTGATCTAGATTTGAGAGAAGAATTTTGAAATATGCTTCTCGATCCAATCAGATCTAAACGAACCTGATCTGAAGATTAAGGCATTCTCCTTCATATGATTACCGTATAATTCATTCCTTTGATCTCTATGTATAGGATGACTTAGAGTTAAACTGCCAACTCTAAAAAGTACATCCAAATCATGTTTCAACGTAATTAGTCTTGTGACTCCTCACTAGGACTATCCTGGCTATGCTTTGCTAAATTGAAACACATTCAAATATAGCTCCTGAATTAGAATGGTCAATCGCATCTTGATTCACGCATCAACTCCTCAAGTACTTGCCTATGCCCAAAAATCTTCCATCACTGAATTAGAAATTCAGGTAGTCCAACACCAAGGCATGGTGAGTTGCTTGAAAATCACCATGGTAATCTTAGGTCAGAGGAATACTTATACCCATATCGCATTAGAATAAATCTTGACAGTAGAAAAGCTCCAAAGTTGGTCACGTTTAGTGCAGATGTATCCTTACATCTCATCTGCATGCCATACTAGTATCTTCACATCCTTGATTAAGAGGACAACCAATCTATATGGTACATAATGACGTATACTCGATAAACATTATCATCTTTGATAACAACATGTCATTTGATCGTGAATAGGTTTAAGGACTAAATAACAGATCCTGCTTTGTTGACTCTAAATAGTCGTAAGAACTTCACCACAATACAAAAGTTCATTAGAAGATAAAAGAATTTATGATAAAAAATATTAAAATATTATTTATTTATTTATTAATTCATATATAATTATAAAATTAGCTCAACCGTCAATAGACTGATGATTGGCTTTAGAGTACTATTTTCAATAATTTTTCATTTGGACTAAAGCTAATTGATGTGGTATCTAATACACATCTTCAACTTGAAGTCATTGAACTCTTTCACTGCAACAGCTTTAGTGAATGGATCGATCAGGTTCTTCTTTTCATCGATCTTTTGAAGATCAACGTTACCTCGATCCATGATCTTCTGGAGAAGGTGATAGTGATACAAAATATGTTTCATCCACTGGTGTGCCTTCCATTCCTTTGCCTGAGCAATTGCTCCAGAGCCATTGTAAAAGAGCAAAACTGGACCATCAAGGAAGGATGCTACTCCAAGCTTGGTGATGAACTTTCTCAACCATACCGCTTCTTTGGCAGCATCTGATGCAGTGACATACTCCACCTTGCAAATTGAGTTGGCCATAGTGTGCTGCTTGGAATTCTTCCAGCAGATAGCTCCACTATTAAAAATAAATATATATCCTGATATACTTTTGCTATCATCATGATCAGACTGAAAACTAAAGTTTGTAAACCCTACAAGTTTTTAAGTCTAACTCATCATAAACAAGCCACTAGTCCTTATTATTTCTCAAATACTTTAGGATAATTTTAACAACCTTTCAGTGGTTCTTCTTAGATCAGATTGGTATCTACTCACTATCCTTAGTAAGTATGCCACATCTGATCACGTACATATCATGACGTACATGATAGAACCTACTATCGAAATATATAGAATTCTACTCATACATTCTCTCTCTCTTGAGGTGTTGTCGAATAATTCCTCTTCGAGAGAAATTTTATGGCCTATCGGTTGATAACCCTTCTTGAAATTCTCTATACTAAATCTTTTCAGTACATTGTCAATGTATGTGGACTGAGATAATCTGAGCAATCTTTTAGATCTATCACTATAAATCTTCATCTCTAGGATGTATGAAGCTTCTCCTAGATCTTTTATGGAGAATTGTGATGATAGCCAAATCTTTATTTTTTGTAATGTAAGGATATCATTTTCGATTAAGAGAATATCATTCATATATAATATTAGGAATATAATCGCTAGACCATTAGCCCACTTATATATGTAGGACTCTTCTCCATTCTTAATGAAGCCATACATCTTGATTGTCCTATCAAAACGTATGTTTCAACTCCAAGATGCCTGCTTAAGTCCATAAATAGATCTTTGAAGTCTACACACCTTAGACTCATCTATGGATATGAACCCTTCAGGTTGTATCATATACACCTTTTCGTCCAGCTCTTCATTTAGAAAAGCTATCTTTACATCCATCTATTAGATTTCATTATCCAAATGGATAGTGATCGCAAGTATAATCCGAAAGGATTTAAGCACTGCCATAGGAGAAAACATCTTATCATAATCAATATCATAATATTGACGATATCCTTTTGCAATCAGATAGGCTTTATAGGTCTCCATGTTCCCATTTGTACCTCTTTTCCTCTTGAAAACCTACTTACATCCTATGGGTTTTACCTCTTTAGGTGGGTCAATCAATATCCATACATTGTTGACCTTCATGGACTTCATTTTGAATTTCATGACCTTAAGTCATTTCTCAAAATTGAATCTCTGCATTGCATCTATGTAGGTGATCGGATCCTCATCATTCTCATCGAGTTCGATAGGATCACCATCTCAGATCAAGAAATCCTAGTATCTATCCTACTGTTGTGGTACTCTACCAGACCGCCTTAAGAGTGTAGGTTCACTAGGCTTTGGATTTGATCTAATCAAATCTCATTCAGATTCAGCTATTTATGTCAATTTTTTCACCTATCGATTTTCCTCAATTTCGATCTTAGAGGATTAGTTTTTTCACCAAGAAACTTTTTTTTTAAAAAGATTATTTTAAGGCTGACAAACATCTTTTGTTCATCAGAAAGGTAGAAGTAATATTCTTTAGTCTTTTTTGGGTATCCTATAAAATTATACTTGTCAGACCTAGGTCTAAGTTTGTTCATTACTAAATATTTGACATAAGTCAGATACTCCCAAATCCTAAGGTGCAAGAGTATTGGCTTACGCCATGTCCACATCTCATATGGTATTTTGAAAATAGACTTACTCAGAACCTTATTTAGAATGTAACGAGCCAACTCAAGTGCATATCTCCATAAGAAGATAGGCAGACCGGCAAACCCCATCATGGATTGAACCATGTCTAACAGGATCCGATTCTTTCTTTCAGATACACCATTATGCTGTGGTGTTTCAAGAGAAGTCCATTGGAAGAGAATCCCATTCTTTCCTATATATATTAGAAATTCACTAGAAAGATACTCACCCCCTCGGTCAGATCGAAGAGTTTTAATACTCTTCTCGGTTTGCTTTTCTACCTCATTGCAGAATAGTTTGAACATTTCAAATGACTCTGATTTGAGTTTCAGTTGGTAGATGTACCCATACCTCGATAGATCATCTATAAATGTTATGAAGTAGAAATATCCACCTCTAGCACTTGAGCTCATAGGTCTACATACATCAGTATGTACTAGACCCAGGAGTTTATTGGCTCATTCTCTTTTTTAGTAAAAGATGATTTGATCATCTAACCAAGAAAATAGACTCACAGGTCAGAAATGATTCACAATCACCAACTTTAAAATTTTTTTCTTGAGTCAATCTATTTATTCTATTCTTGTTAATATGATCTAGCCTACAGTACTAAAAATAGACTTCAGACACATCATCTACTCTAGGATATTTATCGGAGGATTGAATCACATTAATAAGCTGTGATAGTAAATAAATACCATTATTCAATTATCCAATATAAATATAACACCATTCAAAATGATATTACAAAAAATTTTTTATTAAAAATTTATAACTGTTCTTGGCCAAAAGGCCTATAAAAATAATATTTAATAAAAAATTTGGACAATAGTGACATTCACTAAAAACAACTTTATAAAAATTGATTATATAGTTTATGGTTCCTAAAGCTAGAACTGAAACTTGTCTTCCATCTTCAATGTTCAGAAACCTCTTGCTTTTATCAAATTTTCTACTGACCTACAAATCCTGCATCAAATTATAAATATGATTAGGGCTTCCGGTATCCAATACCTAGGTAGTATCACATATTGAGAAGTTGCAAGGTGTTACCATATAATTATCTTGCCCAGCAATAACTTGATTCTTCCTCGGCTTGTTCGGGTTCAAGGAGGTAATATACTGAGAATAGTTCCTCTTTTAGTGCCTCTGCTTCTTGCAAAGGAAGTACTCTACCTGGCTCTGGTCAGGCTTGCACTTCTTGGTCTGACCCTATGCAAATATCCTGGTATGTGGTTGCACCTTCTTATTCTTCTTCTTCTTATTTCTCTTTCCTTTCTTAAAGGATCAATGATTAGAAGAAGACCCTCCCACTACATTCACTAACTTCTTATGGTGCTGATGATTTTTCTCAAAGTTCTACAGCAACTCCAACAAGCCGTGGTAGTTTACTATAGGCTTTGTTATTCTAAAATGAGTAAGAAAGGGGAGGAAGGGCTTAAGAAAAGAATTCATGATCACATCGTTACTGAGCTACTCATGCAAGGGGAAGCTCAGCTTACTCAAGCGTTCAATCATCTTAATCATGTATAATACATGATCGGTGACTGATGCCCTATCCCTCATTCGAGCATTAAAAATGGCATAATTAGTTTTATGCCTCTCAACATCATCAGGCATCTCAAAGGAGTCATTCAACATTTGAAGCATCTCTTGTGGCTAGTGATAATTATTATAATTTATAAAATAAAACTATTAAAATGATATAATAATTAATATTTATTTTAAGAAATTGATACTTTTATTAGTATCTTTTAGAAAAAAAGTCTATCAATGTAAAGAGCTCGATTTATGGGTTCCAACATAATAAATTTAACTCAAAGTGGAGCTAAAACGAAAAAGTTATGAAATCCAGAAGTTTAAAAAAAAAAATTAATTTCGGTGCATGGTGGACCGACCAGTCGGTCCATGAAAGAAGCATGGACCATCTAGCTCATCACGCTCAATGAATCAAAGCGCACCACATGGCGAACCTAGATGGTTAAGAGGTCTACGGTAATTATATCACGGCGTATAGGGGCATTTTGGTAATTTGCACCAATGCAGCGGTTCTTGATTGGCTGTGGTTTTTATCGCACCCGATCTATGGCTATAGTATTATTCGATCAGATGGCTGTCATTGATGCCGGTCGAGATCCAATGGTTGGTGATTGTTCCAACTTAATTTAGGCCTCCTTAAGCGCAATCCAATGATGGAAATTCACCTAGATTGCGATCCGACGGCTGAGAATCAATCTGAGGCCTGATTACATAGTTTGTGGCTGATTTTTGATGGATTTTGAGCCTTTAGATCTTGATCGGATGGCCAGAATTCAATAGGGTGTTATAATTCGACCAGTAATCGAATTTTGACTCCGAAAATTGCCTTAAAATCCTATTTTCCTCCTCTATTTAAACCCCCTTACCTCCCTAAGCCAATGAGCAAGCCTCCTACACCAAAAATCATAATTTTTTCTCTCGTTTTCTTCTCTTTTCCTCTCCCTTAGCCCAAGCCTCCTTCTTCCTTCTTCCATTCTTCTTCTTCCGTTCTTCGTCCAAGGAGCTTTGAAGATGCCGAAAGCGAGCAGATCGTCAACCATGCATGGCTAAGAAGCTAGATTCTAGGATGTAGATGAAGTCTTCTAGTATGGATTGTAATTTTTTTTTTTTAATATTTTTTATGCAATGAATAAATTATTCTCCTGCTAATCTTAAATTCTATTCTCCATGCATGAGATTTTAACATACTTTTTATTTATTGATATCTAAATAGACTATGTTTATGGAGATGGATTGTGATCAGGAGATACAATCCATGCTTGATTTAATAGTTTATGTTACAGAGAATCAATAAAAGTCATGTTATCAATTTTTAAGAATTAAAGTATTGAATAATTTATGATTCTATTGAGATGGATCGTGATCGGAAGATATGGTTCATGCTCAAAGAAAATAGGTTATAATCATAACTAAATTTTTAAAATAATAAATTCTTGTATTAAAAAAAATTACCACAACCCTGCTAGAAGATGGATTCGAAATTCCAAAATACCTTTAATTAAATTCAAAAACCCTTATTAATTAAGTATTTACTTTCTTTTTATTTCAGTTTTAATTTACTAAACTCTCAATTTGTTCTCTTTAATCTATTTAATCTAAATTTCTACTTTAAAATTAAATTAAAAAATTTTATGTTTAATTATATTGAACATAACTTAGCCTTAAATACTCGAGAAAGTCGACACCCGATTCACCACTGTTCTAATCTTTAGGTAGATCGATTTTAAATTATTATTTGATGCTCTAACGACAGGCAGTCAGCTGGGCATTCTCAAACCTATAGTTGAACTCATCATTCATCATTGCCAACATAATGCACCAAACGGTGGTGCGATCATTAAGCCAATTCTGATAAGTTTCTCTAATCATCCCTCTAGCATTTAGGGCTGGCTTCTCAAGTGCTAGATCAATCAATACATACAAGATCCACTCATGCTTCAGAATGATTTTTAACTTTTGATACCAGCTATCGAAGTTGGATCCCATGAGTTTGTCATTATCTAACAATGATCGAAACGATAGGATAGTGGCCATAGCTGCACAATAAAGAAAAACCAAATCTAATTAGTATATAAATTATTTAGCTTAATGACTTAGATTTTAGACTAAATATTCTTTCACTATTTTATATAAATTGGTAGCCTCCACCTCTAATTTGAGGAATTATCTTAATTTCTTAGTAGGTACTAGAATCCACACAGACTACACACAAGCCCAACTTTGGTCGATCAACCCATGTGCATCTATAGATAGGTTCATAACTAATTATTTCTTTAAACAACTTCTAGTAATTTTAATTTTGTTCTAAAAATTTAATCAGTAGACTTTGGCCTCCACTGAAAAGATCTGGTTAGGTCCAACTATTAACATGACCATATTTGGTGCATCTGATCAACAAATGATCAAACCCAACTTTGGTTGGCCAACTAGACTACCATTAGAAAAGCACAATCAAATCATCATTTTATGAATGATAATTTCATTAGTCAATAAGCACTAGGCCTTTGGGCCTCCAATGATTATTAAACTAATGGTCCCATTATCTCTCAACTTAATAGGAGGCTATAACTTAGTTATCACCATAACTTTATCATTTTTAAGGATCTAATAATTTTTGAAGATTTTATTAATTAATTTTAAGAAGAAAAGAGAAGAATTAACTAGTCAATTTTGATCCTTCTACTGACTTTACTAAGTCAGATAAAAAATGATCTAATTCAAGCTGACATTAGGAGCACTTAAATCAGTTACACTGATTTACCTAATTGACATTGGTGAGCCCAAATCACCAAGTGATCTAACCAAAATCTAATTCACTAGGATGGCTAGGTATGGAAGGGATATGCCATTAACTCATCAAAGATCGGAATCAATGCAAGTAGCTTTCAATTAAAAATCACTGATCTGAATTGCCAAACTTACTTTAGATACCATTTGGTTTATTAGTTTCAATTTGACCAACCAAGCAATTTTGGTTTGACCGCATAGCCATGAATCAAGTCCATTTAATCCTTATTAAAGGCATGGACTTAACCAACTACAATTATTGTAATTGAGTCTAAAGAGTTCTTGATCTAATCTAAATCAATATTTGATTAGATTTAATCAATTACTCTAATTTAGTCCATTCTTTAACTAATCTTAGATCTAACTCAATTAATAGATCTAATTCATCTAACCCATAATCCAAATTTTATGATCAATGACTTAGGATCTTTAATTCATAATTCTAAATCCTAATTTATCATACTTGATTCTTAATTAAGTTTTTGGACTAAGGATTGGGTTCGATATTTTGAAAATATTTTTTAAAATTTTGAAAGGTTCTTTCATAATCTAGCACTATTTACCAAATAGGTCGACTCATTTTGAAAATGGATCAGCTCATTTCACAAACAGTATTAGTTATAGAATTTAATCCAAATCTATGTACACTTACATAAAAATATCATGAATGAATTTAGATCTAATCTAAACACTAATCCATGATTAAAAATTAAATTAAAGCTATTTAATCATATCATAAAAAATATTAGATCAAATCTAAAATTTTATGATTAATATTTTAGATCAAAAATATACTAGGATAATCTTTTCACTGTAAGGGATATACCTTACAGCAGGATAACCTTCAGTCCATACGATCATTATTTTATTTTTAAATTTAATAATTAAATTATTATTTAAATCTAATCTAAAAAATAATCTAAGTATGCATATATATCACACTAAATAACCTAGTTGCTCTGATACCATTGCTAGGATGCATGTAGGATTTCTAGCTCTACTTTTAAAACTTTTTCAAAAATCAAATATAGCAAAATTAAAAATTAATCTAATTAATTTTCTTAGAGCTATAGATCTGATCTAAAATCCTATAAATTTAGGATCTAATGTGACATGTATGCATGAAAATCTAAAAATAAAAAACTATCAGCAATAAAATAATTTTACTACTTTACATGTTCAGAACATGTTACCTTTGCACGGATAGTCGATCACCATAATTTGATTTCTACTAGAAAGATTTGATCATCGTGATGTAGCCACGTAGCATATCTAGCCTCCATAGATGGTCCACATGAGGTCCTAATCTTGATCGGCTCCTCTCGAGTGCTAGCTTGATGCAAAATGATCATGAAGGCTGAATCTGATTGAGCACTTCGATCTCCCTCCACCAAATCTTTGGATGCTCTAGATCAGCAGTAGAGATAGAGGAGAGGCTGAGTAGGCTCTCCAAAAAAATTTGTGAAGATCTGACTCTCAGATCTCATGAGTGCGCACCCCAAACCCTAGATTAGAATTCTAGGGCAGCACAATCACTCAAACCCTAGCGCCTTCTTTTCTCTCTATTTTTCCTTCCCTCTAATTTTTTTTGATTTTTTGACATAAGGGGAGAGATCATGCATTTAGAGGAGAGTTTCTTTCAGATGTTTTTTTGTCCAAAAATTTCATAGTAAATATAGAGGTGCAAACACAAGAGAAATGGTGTGGAGGGATAAGATCAACTTGTTAACCATTTGAATTCAAACGGCAACCAGATAAATCCAAACCTTTTGGGATATGAGAAGGGAGGGTGTACACCCTCTCTCACATGAAAAACATTCACAAGAAACATCCTTCTTGTAGAGAATAGAATGGTGCAAAGAGGAGTTATGTGGTGCATGGAAGATTAGGTCAAACTAGTCTCAAAACATCTTATCTAATTGAACCAATCCAAACTAATTTGGTTAGGCCCAAATAGACTAGATTAAATCCAACTCATTTAAGCTTAATTAGACTCAATTAAATCTTAATTAAATCAAGAATTTATCAAGCCCAAATCTTGATCAAATCAGGGATCAAACCTCCTCGATGATTAGGTCATCTTATAATCTAATCGGATCAAATCCAATTGAATCCAATTCAATTGAACTTGATCCAAAAATAATTATTTAATTAAATTAAATTAATTAATAATTAAATTACTAATTAAATTTTTCATAAATATAAAGTCTAAATTCAATGGATGTCCAAGCAACAGAGTTCCATCAAAATAAAACTCTTGATCGAAGAGTCCCAAACCAATGGGACTCTTGATCTCAATGTCCCAAACGAATGAAACTCATGATCATAGAGTTTCAGATCAGTAGGACTCTTGCTCATAGAGTCTCAGATAAATAGAACTCAGAGTCTCAATGTGGTAAGACTCTTGACCATAGAGTTCCAGACCAGTGGAACTCCTGATCATAGAGTCCTAGACAAGTAGGACTCAGAGTTTTAGTCTAATAGAACTCTCGATCGAAGAGTTTCAATCTAGTGAAACTCTTTATCAACCATCAAATCAGGTAAAAATTTCTAATGTGTGTGATCCTGTAGGTTCGAATCTAAGCTAGTAGCATAGGAATCAATTTCTGTACTAATCGAATTGACCATCTAGTAATGGTACCCGATGTTCGGATAGATTGAATAGTCGCAATCACAACATTCAGAGCCTACGTGAATATGATTACTGTATAATTCATCTTGTTGATCTTTATGTATAAGATGACTTAGAATTAGACTACTAACTCTAAAAAGTACATCCAAATCATGTCTTAATGCAATCAGTCCTGTGACTCCTCACTAGGACTATCCTGATCATAGCTTTGCTAAATTAAAATATAATTGAATACAGCTTCTGAACTAGAGTGGTTAATCCTATCTTGATTCACGCACCGACTTCTTAAGTACTTAACTATGTCTAAAAATCTTTCATTACTGAATTAGAAATTCAAGTAGTCCAGCACCAAAGCATAGTAAGTTGCTTGGAAGTCACAGTGGTGATCTCAGATCGAAAAAATACTTATACTCATATCCCATCAAAGCAAATCTTGATAGTAGAAATGTTACGAAGTTGGTCATATTCAGTATAGATGTACCTCTATATCTCACCTGCATGACATACCAGTATCTCCACACTCCTTGGTTAAGAGGACAACCAATCTATATGGCACACAATGACTTATACTAGATAAATATTGTCATTCTTGATCACAACGCATCATTTGATCGCGAACAGATTTAAGGACTAAATCATAAATCCTTCTTTGTTGACTCTAAATAGTCTTAAGGATTTCACCACAACACCAGAGTTCATTAGAAGATGAAAAAATTTAAGATAAAAAATATCAAAATAACTTTTATTTATTTATTAATTCATTTATAATTATAAAATTAGCTCAACCATCAACAGACTGATAATTGGCTATGGAATACTATTTCCAACATCCTAGTCATAAAGGGGTCAACTCCGTCTCAAGAAATGAAGAGTAGTGTTTTAGGTTGGCATGTAGAGGAGTCAACTCCATCTCTTATAGGAGTCGACTCGAGCCAAAGGGGTTGACTCGATCTTAGCAGGAGTCGACCCCAATCGTGTGAATAGATCTATATAGGATTTTTGTTTGGTCTAGGATAGAGTTTTATCCTAGAGGCTTTAAGACCTGATTTAAGAGGTCTTAAGGAGCCTAATTTAGGATTTGGACTGGGATTAAGTCCAAAAGATGAGAGCATGTAAGACATGGGTGTACATAGACTTGGATAAGTGCTTTCATATATGAGTTAGTCTAGAAGAGTTTTTGAGCTAGGATTTATTAGGATTCATATGAAAATCCTAGGATATATAAACCTAGCATATTGTAATAGTTTTGGAAAAAAAAATCAATACTGGCTTTTCTCCTTAACTCTCTCTCTCTCTCTCTCTCTCTCTCTCTCTCTCTCTCTCTCTCTCTCTCTTTTCTAGCGCCAAACCCTAGCATCTTCTTGTCTCCATTATTACTTCCACATTCTCCGATCTTCTTCATTGCTGGTTTAATACCCAGTCCATGCAAGAGATGAGTCCACGATTGGTATTGGAGTGGTACCATATTTTCTAACAGTTGGTATCAGAGCAGTACCAAGTTTTCTAATAGTTGGTATTAGAGCGGTACCAGATTTTCTAACACAAATAGGGTAGATTGCCAAGAAAAATATGATGCCTATGAATCCAATTTTAATTGTAGAAATTTTTGATGCATGAAAAATAGACTTTATGGGACTATTTCCAAATTTTTTTGGGAATGAGTACATCTTGGTAGCTGTAGATTATATCTCTAAGTTGGTAGAGGCTATGTCATGCAAGATCAATGATAGTAGGATTATTGTAAAATTTCTTAAAGAAAACTATTGGAAAATGTATCCTAATATCAGTCGTTAGCCTATTGACGGTTGAGCTACTTTATATTTGTAATTGATTTATTAATAAATAAAATATATTTTTGATATTTTTCATCATAAGTATTCATCTTCTAACGAACTCCATTATTATGATGAAGTCTTTAGGACTATTTAGCTTCGATAAAGAGAGGATTTATCAATTAGTCCTTAAATTTATTCATGACCAAATGATAGGCTGTTAATAAGGACGACAGCATCTATTGAGCATAGGTCGCTATATGCCATATAGGTTGGTTGTCCTCTTAATTAAAGAGTGTAGAGATACTGGTATGGCATATATATGAGATGTATAGGTACATCATTATTGAAAGTGACCAACTCTAGAGCATTCTGCTATCGAGAATGTCTTTGATGGGATATAGGTATAAGTATCTCTTTGATCTGAGATCATCTCAGTGACCTACAAGCAACTCACTGTGCTTTGGTACCAGACTAACTAAATTTTTAATTCAGTAACAGAAGGTTTCTGGACATAGTCAAGTATTTGTAAAGTTAGAATATGATCAAGATGGGATTGACCACTCTAAGAGTTGGAGAAGAATGTATAACTGTATTTCAATATAGCAAAACCTTGGCCAGGATAATCCATCAGATGAATTTGATATTTTGAAATATAATATAGACAACCTGATTAGAGTTGATAGTTAAACTCTAAGGTGTCCTATGGGCATTTTGATCAAGGGGATGAATTATATGGAAACTATATCAGCATGGATTCTAAGGATGTTGTACTACACATTCGACCTATCCGATCGTCAGGTACCATTGCTAGATGATCACTTCGATTGATATAAAAATTTATTTCTATGCTACCAACATAGGTTTGGACCTATGAGATCATACATATTAGAGCTCATGATCTGATCGGATGGTTGATCAATCATTAAGAATCGTTCTAGGGTTAAACAATCAATACGATTGGTGTTTAACCTAGTGCAAGTATTGCAGGAGGATCGATTAGCAATTCGATTGCTAATTGACTTAATTTGATTAAACCAGAGGGCTGAGATTAATTTTAATTAAATATAATTTAATTAAATTTGATTTGAACTTGATTGGATCAAGTTTAATTGACTTATTAGATAAGCCAACTGCAAGGAAGAACTAGTCCTAGTCTAACTAGGACTCGGATCAATCCAATTTTCCAATTTGATTAAAAAATTAAATTAGATTTAAATTTAATTTAATCTAATTTAATTAAATTTTTAAATGAATAAGGGTCTTATTTAATTGAGTTAGTTTACTCTTGATTTTATTTGATTAAAAGATCTTGTTTGATCAAGTCAAAATAGGAGTCCTAGTGTGACTAGGACTCCCTAACCTTGCGCCACCTTAGCCCACACCCCCCACGCCCATTTTTCTTTATTTTGTGTATGAGATCTCCGCTCTTTGATCATCACGCATGCCCCTCTCTCCCTCCTTTTCTCATAAGGCAATTTATTGAAAGACCAAGTCAAAAGAGGAGTTAGTTTTGCTTTTGGATTTTATGAGATAGAATCATCGTTGACCAAATCTTCTCTCCCTTATGTGCTGCCCCCTCTCCTATTTTCTCTCCACTATTTTCATGATGAGAAAAGATAATTTTATGTGTTCTCTCTTGCTGGATTCACAAAAAAAATCAAAGGAGGGGCGTCCAAGAGTTGGGTGCCCCAACCACTTGCCAAATATAGTCCTGCCTTATCTTATTTTTGACCTAGACAAGGGCTCTTCTTTTTCTATAAATTTTGGATGAATTTTGGCCTGATTTTTTATAAAATATAGAGCTTTGGGAGAGGTTTGGGGTGTACAAAAATCATAGAAAGAGGATCCTTGGGCATGGGGGTTTCATAGGCACCAAACTAGGTGTCTAGGTGAAAGAAAAGAGAAGAAGAAGAGGGTCTTCTTCTAGGACAGTTTTATTCTTCATCTCCCCTCCTATTAAGTTTTTTCTAAGAGAGTCTTAGATTAAAAAACTCTCCTCTTTCTTCTCATATTTTGGAGAGTTCAAGTTTTAAAGAAAGAAGCATCGGATCGACCGTCAAAGAAGGATCAGCATGGTTTTAGCATGCTGTGCTGATTTTCTGCATTGGACTTTAGATCAGAGTTCGTAGGCTCATGTGGACGACTCCTAGAGGCTGAATGCATGTGCAGCTCATGACTTCATCCTCAAGTTCAGATTAGCAAGTTAGAATGTCTAACTTGCATAGGTAATAGATCTGATCTATTGATTTCATACCTGCATTAGATGTAGTGTAGATCTAGATTGATGTGATCAATCTTTCCTTCTCCTTTATGTTTTTAATTTTTGATTTAATATCAAGCCTTGATCATGTAATAGATCTGAGATCTAGGTATTTATATATTTATTTAAATAAATATTTAATTTATTTAAGTCTTTCGCTGCCTGATTTTGAAAAGTTTCAAGATCTATCCGTAAAATCCTAGATCTAGTTCCTTCAATTGGTATGAGGGCCTAGGTTCTTATTACATGATTTTTATACAGATTTAGATTATTTCTTAGATTAGATCTAATTTATAATCTAATTATTAAAACTAAAAATAAAATATTTTAGATTGCAAAGATTGCCATCAGGTTGTCCTATTGTAAGGTCTACCCCTTACAGTGGAAAGATTGTTTTAGTACGTACTGATCTAAAATATTGATCATAAAATTTTAGATTAGATTTAAAAAATTTTATGATCTAATTAAAAATATTTTATTCTAATTTTAATCATCATAAATATGTTAGATTTGATCTAGGAAGATTTATGATTGATTATTATTGAAGCTGTTTCAATTAAATAAACCTTTTTAGATTAGATCTAAAGTAGTTTCATATTTATTTTACTTGCATATTGATTATGAATCAAACATGCAACTTGGTTGATAGAACCATGTTGTAAAAATATTTTATAAATATAAAAATCATTTTCGTAAAGCCAAACCCCAATCCTCAGTCCAAAATTTAGTTAAGAATTAAGAAGTTATTTGATTAGATTCTAGGATTATAAATTGAAGATCCTATGACACGAATCATAACACAATGGGTTAATGGGTTAGTAGGGATTAGGTCCATTAATTGGATTAGACCTAAGGTTAGATTAAAGAATGAATTTAATTAAAAAATTGACTAAATCTAATTAATTATTGTCTTAGATTAGGTCAATGATTCTTTAGATCAATTATAATAGTTATAGTTGGTCAAGTCTATATCTTTAATAAGAACCAAATGGACTTGATTCTTGGCTAAGAGGTCTAGCTCGAACTGTTATGTTGATCTAATCATGACTAATTAAACCAATTTGTGTCTAAGATAAGTTTGGCATATACGATCGATAGTTTTTAATTAGTAGCCTGCTTACCTGACTATTTTTGATGGTGTCTAAGGCAAGCTTTGGCAGACCCTTCCACCGATCTCACTTACCTGGCCTTTTTGGTGAGAATAAGTTTTGATCAGATCACTTGACAATTTAAGTTGACTCATGTCAGCTAGGTAAATCAGTGTGACTGATTTAGGTGCTCCTAAACTAGCCTATTAGTGGTCTTTCTTAAGCTAACTTAGTAAAGCCAGTGGAAGGATCATGATAAGCTGATTAATCTGACCTACTCATTTCTATAAATAAATCCTCTGAAATTATTAGGTCCCTAAAATGAAATAGTTATATGATAACTAGATCATAGCCTCTCATTAAAGTGAATGATAATGGATCCATCAGTTGGATAATCATTGGAGGGCCAAAGGTTTGGTGCTTATCAATTGATGAAATTATCATTTATTATATGATCTCTTGGATACATCTTTCTAAATGATGGTCAGATGAGCCAACCAAAGTTCGGCATGATCATTCATTGGTTAGATGGGCCAAGTATGGTCATGTTAATGATTGGACCTAATTGGATCCTTTTGAGAAGGCCAAAGCCAACAGATCAAGGGCTGGGAGAAAATTTAATTATTAGAAGTTGTTTGAAAAAAATAATTAGTTATGAATCTATCCTTAGATGTACATAAGTAGACCAACCAAAATTGGGCTCATGTACAATCTATGTGGATTTTAGTATCCACTAAGAAATTATGATAATTCCTTAGATTGGAGGTAGAGGCTACCAATTCGAATAAATAATGAAAGAACCTTTTGATTAAAGTACAAATCTTTAGGTTTAATGAATCAATTATTAATTAGATTATGTTTTTTCTTTGTGCAGATATGGCCACTTTCTTATCACTTCGATTATTGTTGGACAATAATAAGTTGATGGGACCCAACTTCGGTAGCTGGTATCGAAAGTTGAAAATAGTCTTAGAGCATGAACGGATCCTATATGTGCTGATGGATCCTGCACTTGAGGAGCCAGCTGCCAATGCACGTGGAATAGTCAGAGACACTTACTAGAAGTGGCTCAGCGATCGAACCATGGTATGCTGCATCATGCTGGCTGCTATGAGCGATGAATTCAGTCGTAGATTTGAGATGGCTTAGCCAAAGGACATGCTTCAAGTGTTGGAGGATTTCTTTGCACACTCGATGATGTGGAGAGGCATAAGACTAGTTATGCCATCTTCAATGCCAGAATACGGGATGGTGTCTCTGTCGCTGATCATGTATTATATATGATCGAGCTGATAGAGCGATTGAGCAAGCTTGGCTTTTCCTTACATAAACAGCTTAGGAAAGATGCAATACTGAACTCATTGCCCAAGTTGTTTCTCCTATTCTTTACTCATTTTAGAATGAAAAAGCTTAAAGTAGACTACCATGGGTTACTGGGGTTACTTTAGAATTTTGAGAAGGATCACCAACTTCACAAAGAGTCGATGAACTTAGTAGGAGGTTAATCTTCTGGCTCTTGACCCTTTAGGAAAGGAAAGAAGAACAAGAAGAAGAAAGCTAAGAAGGTGCAAGTTCAAACTGGGACATCTATGCAGGGCTAGACCAGGAAGATTAAGTCTGAGAAGAGTCAAGCTGAATACTTCTTTTGCAAGAAGCGGGGGCACTGGAAAGAAAGTGTCCTCAGTATATTGCCTCTCTGGATCCGAACAGGTAGAGAAAGAAACAAGTTATTTCTAGCAAGATATTTATATGATAACTCCTTATAATTTCTCTATTTGTGATATTACTGACTGGGTATTGGATACCGATAGTCCTTACCATATTTGTAATTCATTACAGGGATTGCAGGTCAGTAGGAGATTCGATCAAGATGAAAGATTCCTGAATATTGGAGATAGAAGATCAGTTCCAGTTCTAGCTTTAGAAATTTTGAAACTTATAATTGAGTCACATACCATTGTTCTTAGTGATTGTCACTTCTATCCCAGTTTCTTTTTAAATATTATTTTTGTAGGCCTTCTGACTAAAAATGATTATAAAATTTTAATAAAGAAATAAGTTTGTAATATCATTATGAATGATGTTACTATTTTCTATGGACATTTGAATAATGATGTGTATATGCTATCACAACTGTTAACATAGTCTATTCAACCAGCAAGCATCATAGATTAGATAGTGTGTCATATATCTACTTATGGCATTGTAGGCTAGGTCACATAAACAAGAACCGGATAGATAGGCTAACTCAAGAGGAAATCCTCGAAGTCAGTGATTGTGAATCACTTCCAACCTGTGAATCCTATATTCTTGGTAAAATGATCAAGTCATCTTTTACTGAAAAAGATGAAAGAGCCACTGAGCTCTTAGGTCTAGTACATACTAATGTATGTGGACCAATGAGCATAAGTGTCAAAGGTGATATGTTTACTTCATTACTTTCATAGATGATCTATCCAGATATGGATATATCTATTTGATGAAATATAAGTCAAATTCTTTTAAAATATTCAAACGATTCCGAAGTGAAGTAGAAAAATAAACTGGAAAGAATATTAAAACTCTTCAGTCTGACCGAGGAGAAGAATACCTTTTCGGTGAGTTTTTCACATATCTAGAAGAGAATAGGATTCTCTTCCAATGGACTTCTCCAAAAATACCACAGCATAATGGTGTGTCTGAAAGAAGAAATCGAACTCTGTTAGACATGGTCCGATCCATGATGAATTTTGCCAGCTTGTCGATATCCTTCTGGGAATATGCACTCGAATTGACTTGTTATCTGTTAAATGGGATTCCAAGTAAGTCTATAGTTAAGACTCCATATGAGATATGGATAGGGCGTAAGCCAGCACTTTCACACCTTAGGGTTTGGGGATAACCAGCTTATGTCAAACGATTAGTTATAGATAAACTTGGACCTAAGTCTAACAAGTGCACATTTATAGGATACCTAAAAGAGACAAAAGGATACTATTTCTACCATGCTGATGGACAAAAAGTGTTCGTCAGCCTTAGGGCAATCTTTTTGGAAAAAAAATTTCTTGGTGAAGGAATTGTTGCCTCTAAGGTTGAACTTAATGAAGTTCAATAGATAGAAAAACCAACACCTATAGTTGAACCAGAATCGGATTCGATTAGATCAAATCTGGAGCCCAATGTACCTACAGCATTAAGACATTTTGGTAGAGTATCACATCAGCCGGATAGATACTACGATTTCTTGGTCTGGGATGGTGATCTTATCGAACTCGATGAAAATGATGAGGATTCGATCACCAATATGGATGCTATGCAAAGATCTGATTTTGATAAATGGCTTGAGGCCATGAAATTTAAAATGGAGTCCATGAAGGTCAATGATGTGTGGACATTGGTTGACCCATCCGAAGGGGTTAAACCCATTGGATGTAAATGAGTCTTCAAAAGGAAGAGGGGCACAGATGAAAAGATGGAGATCTATAAAGCCCGTCTAGTTGCCAAGGGGTATCATCAACGTTATGGTATTAACTATGATGAGACGTTCTTTTCTGTGGCAATGCTCAAGTCTATTCGGATTATGCTTGCAATTGCTATCTATCTGGACTATGAGATCTGAAAGATGGATGTGAAGACAGCTTTTCTGAATGGAGAGTTGACCGAAGAGGTATATATGATACAATCTGAGGGATTCACATCCACAGATAAGTCTAAGGTGTGCAGACTTCAGAGATCCATTTATGGACTGAAGCAGGCATCTCGGAGTTGAAACATGCATTTTGATAAAGTGATCCAAATGTAAGGCTTCGTTAAGATTGGAGAAAAATCCTGCATTTACAGATGGACAAATAGTTCAGTAGTGATATTTCTTTTCTTATACATGGATGATAATCTCTTGATTAGGAATGACATCCCTGCACTGTAGAAAATAAAAGTCTGGTTGTCATCATAGTTCTCCATGAAGGACTTGGATGAAGTATCCTACATCCTAGGGATAAAGATCTATAGGGATATATCTAAAAGGATGCTTGGATTATCTCAGTCTACGTACATAGATACTGTGCTAAAGACGTTCAGCATGGAGAATTCCAAAAAAAAGTTATTTTCTGATAGGCCATGAAATTTCTCTCTCTAAGAAGAATTATCCGACAACTCCTCAAGAGAGAGAGCGTATGAGTAAAATCTCATATGCTTTGGCAGTGGGATCTATTATATACACCATGATATGTACGAGACCAGACGTGGCATACTCACTAGGAGTAGTGAGTAGATACCAGTCTGACCCCAAAGAAAACTACTGAAAAGTTGTTAAAGCCATACTTAAGTATTTGAGAAATACTAAGGACTAATGGTTAGTTTATGGCGAGTCAGATCTAAAACTTATGGAATTTACAGACTTTAGCTTTCAATCTGACCATGATGACAGTAGAAGTGTGTCAGAATATATCTTTACTCTAAATGGTGGAGCCATCTATTGGAAGAGTTTTAAGTAGCATACTGTGGCAGACTCTATTTATGAAGCAGAGTATGTGGCAGCATCAGATGCTGCAAAAAAAGATATATGGTTGAGGAAGTTTATCATTGAGCTTGGAGCTGCACCCTCCCTTGATAGTCCGATCCTGCTCTACTGTGACAGCACTGATGCCATTGCTCAAGCGAAAGAATCGAAGGCACACCAGCAGATGAAGCACATTCTGCACTGCTTTCACCTAGTCCAGGAGATCATGGATCGAGGTGACGTCAACCTTTAGAAGATTGATGGAAAAGAGAACCTGGCCGACCCCTTCACTAAAGCTCTAGCAATAAAGGAGTTCGACAACCACAAGTTGAAGATGGATATTAGATACTGTGCTGAGTGGCTTTAGGGCAAGCGAAAGTTATTGAGAAATATGTCCCAAACTCAATCGTCAGCCTATATTGATGGTTAAACTACTTTATATTTATAATTAATTTATTAATAAATAAAATATACTTTTGATATTTTTTATCATAAGTATTCACCTTCTAACGAACTCCATTATTGTGATCAAGATCTTAGGACTATTTAGCTTCGATAAAGAGAGGATTTATTGATTAGTCCTTAAATTTATTCACGACCAAATGATAGGTTGTTAATAAGGATGACAGCATCTATCGAGCATAGGTCACTGTATGCCATATAGGTTGGTTGTCCTCTTAATCAAGAAGTGTGGAGATACTAGTATGGCATATAGGTGAGATGTATAGGTACATCATCATTGAATATGATCAACTTCAGAGTATTCTGCTGTCGAGAATATCTCTGATAGGATATAGGTATAAGTGTCCCTTTGACCTGAGATCATCTCAGTGATCTGCAAGCAACTTACTATACTTTGGTATTGGACTAATTAAATTTCTAATTAAATAATGGAAGGCTTCTGGGCATAGTCAAGTACTTGCAAAGTCAGAGTGTGATCAAGATGGGATTGACCACTCCAAGAGTTAGAGAAGAATATATCACTATATTTTAATATAGCAAAACCTTGGCTAGGATAATCTATCAGATGGATTTGATATTGTAAAATACAATATGGATAACTTGATCAGAGTTGACAGTTGAACTCTGAGGTATCCTACGAGCATTTTGGTCAAGGAGATGAATTATATGGAAATTATATCCGCATGGGTTCTAAGAATGTTGTTCTACACATTCGACCTATCCGATCGTCGGATACCATTGCTAGATGGTCAATTTGATTAGTATAAAAATCTATTCCTATGCTACCAGCTTAGGTTCGGACCTACGAGGTCATATACATTAGAGCTCACGATCTGATTGGATAGTTGATCAATGATTAAGAATCGTTCTAGGGTTAAACAATCAATACGATTGGTGTTTAATCTAGTGCAAGTGTTACAGGAGGATCGATTAGCAATTAGATTGCTAATTGGCTTAATTTGATTAAGCCAGAGGACTAAGATTAAGTCTAATTAAATATTATTTAACTAGATTTGGTTTGGGCTTGATTGGATTAAGTCCAATTGACTTATTAGATAAGCTAAGTGTAAGGAAGAACTAGTCCTAGTCTAACTAGGACTCGGGTCAACCAAATTTTTTAATTTAATTAAAAAATTAAATCAAAATTAAATCTAATTTAATCTAATTTAATTTAGTCTTTAAATGGGTAAGGGCCTTATTTAATTGAGTTGGTTTACTCTTGATTTTATTTGGTTAAAAGATCTTGTTTGACCAAGTCAAAATAGGAGTCCTAGTATGACTAGGACTCCCTAACCTTGCACCACCTTAGCCCATGCCCCCCACACCCATTTTTCTTTATTTTGTGCATGAGATCTCCTCTCCTTGATCATCATGCATGCCCCTCTCTCCCTCCTTTTCTCATAAGGCAAGTTGTTGGAAGCCAAGTCAAAAGGAGAGTTAGGTTTGCTTTAGGATTCTATGAGTAGAATCCTTGTTGACCAAATCTTCTCTCTCTTGTGTGCCGTCCCCTCTTCTATTTTTTATTCACTATTTTCATGGTGAGAAAGAAGAATTTTATGTGTTCTCCCTTGCTGGATTCATAAAAAAAATCAGAGGAGGGGCACCCAACTCTTGGGCGCCCCAACCACTTGCTAAATCTAGTCCTGCCTTGTCTAGTTTTTGACTTAGACAAGGACTCTTCTTTTTCTATAAATTTTGGATGAATTTTGATCTAATTTTTTATGAAATACAGAGCTTTGGAAGAGATTTGGGATATGCAAAAATCAGAGGAAGAGGATCCTTGGGCGTGGGGTTCCATAGGCACCAAACTAGGTATCTAGGTGAAAGAAAAGAGAAGAAGAAGAGGGTCTTCTTCTAGGGCTATTTTATTCTTCATCTCTCCTCCTTCTTTTGAGTTTTTTCTAAGAGAGTATCAGATCAAAAAACTCTCCTCTTTCTTCTCATATTTTAGAGAGTCTAAGTTTTGAAGAAAGGATCGTCGGATCGACCGTCGAAGAAAGATCAGCACGGTACTAGCATGCTATGCTGATTTTCTACATCGAACTTCAGATCAGAGTTCGTAGGCTCGTGTGAATGACTCCTAGAGGTTGGACGCATGTGCGGCTCGTGACTTTATCCTCAAGCCCAGATCAGCAAGTTAGAATGTCTAACTTGCACAGATAATAGATCTGATCTATTGATTTCATACCTGCATTAGATGTAGTATAGATCTAGGTTGATGTGATCAACCTTTTTTTTTCTTTATATTTTTAATTTTTGATTTAATATCATACCTTGATCATGTAATAAATCTGAGATCTAGGTATCTACATATTTATTTAAATAAATATTTAATTTATTTAAATCTTTCGCTGTCTGATCCTGAAAAAGTTTCAAGATCTATTCGTGAAATCCTAGATCTGGTTCCTTTAAAAACATCCTCTCCTAGTTTGGTACCTGTAGGGCTATCACCAGTGATAGCGGAACATACTTCTGCAATGGATCCTTCGCATCATCGATAAAAAAGTATAACATCACCCACAAGCTAGCCACACCCTATTACCCACAAACGAGTGAGCAAATTGAGATTTCTAACCACCAAATCAAGCTGATCTTAAAAAAGACCGTAAGCACTAATAGGAAAGACTAATCATTGAAGTTAATAGATATACTTTGGGCATATCGCACAGCTTTCAACACCAACTTAGGAATATCTTCATATAGATTTGTGTTTGGTAAGGCATGTTACTTGCCAGTAGAACTGGAACATAAGGCGATGTGAGCCATAAAATAATGGAACATGGACTTGGATGCAGCTGGAGGCTGGAGAAAATTATATATAAGCAAACTTGAGGAAATTACGAATGAAGCCTATGAAAATGCTAAAATTTATAAAGAAAGAACTAAAACTTTCTATGATCAAGTAATTAATAGAAAATCTTTTATACTTAAATAAAAAGTTCTTTCATATAATTCTAGGCCACACTTATTTTCAAAAAAACTAAGATCTAGATGGACTGGATTGTATATAGTCAAGGAAGTCTTCTCATATAGGGTTACAGAAATTAAAAACCTAAGTTATGGTGCTACTTTTAAAATTAACAAACAACGATTGAAATCATTCTCAGAATTGCCCACTGAACTTCATGAAGAAGCCATGGCTTTCTATGAACCTACCTATTCCGATTGACTTATTATTAATTCTGGCTGAAGACGTTAAACTTAGCACTCCTGGAAGGCAACCTAGATCTTTGCATTTTATTTTTATTTTTTTTTAGTTTATTTAGGTTATACTTCAATTGCTCCATTGGACTTTATCGAAGTCAAGTTGGGAGAGAACGACATTTGCTATCTTCAAGACCTAGGCTAAACCAAAAACTATTTAAACCCAAGTGAACTCTTTTCTTTTCTCTTCGTTTTATCTATCATACTCTATTTCTCTCCTCCATTGAGGATAATGAAAACTAAATTGGGGGAGAGGATAAATAAAATATTTAAGTCCTCAAATATAGTAACAATTAGTTTTATGTACCTGATTTCATCCAGATTTGAAGTTAATCAAGTATTTTAATCTATAATTGATTAATGATCTAGAAAATTTTTGAAATACCAAGGATCTAATTATTAAGAAAATTCAATAAATGATCAGGTCTAGAATAAAATAAATTTTTGAATAATTTTAAAATCTTCTTCCAACCTATATCAATAAAGAATCTACTTTATATGGATATGAGTGAAAAATATCAACATATATAAAAAAAAAATAAATAAATAAAAAGTAAGTTTTAAATATTGATCTTCCATTAAGTAACCAAGTTTTGTTGCCTAGTAAGCAATAATATTCGTGTCAAAAAGTGGACAATGTAAAGAAGCTTATTATATAGCTAGTTTTAACTGATAGCCTATTTGACTTGAGTCAGTAAGTCCAAAAGATGTTCTATACCTAATGCCTTAAAGCCAACTAGTTTGAGAGTTATTGGCCCAAAGTCTGCTACAAGGATCGATAGAAAGCTTAAAGGGTTAAAACATTACACTAACTATAATATATTCTTTTAAAAAATGATA